>OX451735.1:1203893890-1204168890 GCA_948472305.1 Vicia faba
ATGTTGTCGTTGTTGTTGTTGTTTATTTGACGTTGTTGTTGTTGTTGTTTATTTGATGGTGTTGTTGTTGTTGTTGTTTATTTAACGTTGTTATTGTTGTTGTTGTTGTTTATTTGACGTTGTTGTTATTGTTGACGTTGTTGTTGTTGTTGTTTATTTGATGTTGTTGTTATTGTTGACATAGTTGTTGTTGTTTATTTCACGTTGTTATTGTTGTTGACGTTGTTGTTTATTTGACGTTGTTGTTGTTGTTTATTTGACGTTGTTGTTGTTGTTGATGTTGTTGTTGTTGTTTGTTTGACGTTGTTGTTGTTTATTTGACATTGTTGTTGTTGTTGACGGTGTTGTTGTTGACGGTGTTGTTGTTGTTTATTTGACGTTGTTGTTGTTATTTATTTGACATTGTTGTTGTTGTTGACGTTGTTGTTGTTGTTGTTTATTTGACATTGTTGTTGTTGTTGTTGTTGACGTTGTTGTTGTTGTTGTTGTTTATTTGACGTTGTTTTAGTATTGTTGTTTATTTGACATTGTTGTTGTTATTTATTTGACGTTGTTATGGGTGACATTGTTGTTGTTGTTGTTGTTGTTTATTTGACGTTGTTGTTGTTGTTTATTTGACGTTGTTGTTGTTGTTTATTTGACGTAGTTGTTGTTGTTTATTTGACGGTGTTGTTGTTGTTGTTGTTTATTTGACGTTGTTGTTGTTTATTTGACGGTATTGTCGTCGTTGTTGTTTATTTGACGTTGTTGTTGTTGTTGTTTATTTGACGTTGTTGTTATTGTTGACGTTGTTGTTGTTGTTGTTGTTTATTTGACATTTTTATTGTTGTTGACATAGTTGTTGTTGTTGTTGTTTATTTGACGTTGTTGTTGTTGTTGACGTTGTTGTTGTTGTTGTTATTTATTTGACGTTGTTGTTGTTTATTTGACGTTGTTATTGTTGTTGTTGTTTATTTGACGTTGTTGTTATTGTTGACGTTGTTGTTGTTGTTGTTGTTTATTTGATGTTGTTGTTGTTGACATAGTTGTTGTTTTTTATTTCACGTTGTTGTTGTTGACGTTGTTGTTTATTTGACGTTGTTGTTGTTGACGTTGTTGTTTATTTGACGTTGTTGTTGTTGTTTATTTGACGTTGTTGTTGTTGTTGACGTTGTTGTTGTTGTTGTTTATTTGACGTTGTTGTTGTTGTTTATTTGACATTGTTGTTGTTGTTGAGGGTGTTGTTGTTGTTTATTTGACGTTGTTGTTGTTATTTATTTGACATTGTTGTTGTTGTTGACGTTGTTGTTGTTTATTTGACATTGTTTTGTTGTTGTTGTTGTTGTTGTTTATTTGACGTTGTTTTACTATTGTTGTTTATTTGACATTGTTGTTGTTATTTATTTGACGTTGTTGTGGGTGACATTGTTGTTGGTGTTGTTGTTGTTGTTGTTGTTTATTTGACGTTGTTTTAGTATTGTAGTTTATTTGACATTGTTGTTGTTATTTATTTGACGTTGTTGTGGGTGACATTGTTGTTGTTGTTGTTGTTGTTGTTGTTGTTGTTTATTTGACGTAGTTGTTGTTGTTGACGTTGTTGTTGTTGTTGTTTATTTGATGTTTTTGTTGTTGTTGATGTTGTTGTTGTTGTTGCTTATTTGACGTTGTTGTTGTTGTTATTGTTGTTGTTGTTGTTGTTTATTTGACATTGTTGTTGTTGTTGTTTATTTGACGTTGTTGTTGTTGTTTATTTGACGTTGTTGTTGTTGTTTATTTGACATTGTTGTTGTTGTTGTTGACGTTGTTGTTGTTTATTTGACGTTGTTGTTGTTGTTGTTCTTTATTTGACGTTGTTGTTGTTTATTTGACGTTGTTGTTGTTTATTTGACGTTGTTGTTGTTGTTTATTTGACATTGTTGTTGTTGTTGAGGGTGTTGTTGTTGTTTATTTGACGTTGTTGTTGTTATTTATTTGACATTGTTGTTGTTGTTGACGTTGTTGTTGTTGTTGTTTATTTGACATTGTTTTGTTGTTGTTGTTGTTGTTTATTTGACGTTGTTTTAGTATTGTTGTTTATTTGACATTGTTGTTGTTATTTATTTGACGTTGTTTTGGGTGACATTGTTGTTGGTGTTGTTGTTGTTGTTGTTGTTGTTGTTGTTTATTTGACGTTGTTTTAGTATTGTTGTTTATTTGACATTGTTGTTGTTATTTATTTGACGTTGTTGTGGGTGACATTGTTGTTGTTGTTGTTGTTGTTTTTATTTGACGTAGTTGTTGTTGTTGACGTTGTTGTTGTTGTTGTTTATTTGACGTTTTTGTTGTTGTTGATGTTGTTGTTGTTGTTGCTTATTTGACGTTGTTGTTGTTGTTATTGTTGTTGTTGTTGTTGTTTATTTGACATTGTTGTTGTTGTTGTTTATTTGACGTTGTTGTTGTTGTTTATTTGACGTTGTTGTTGTTGTTTATTTGACATTGTTGTTCTTGTTGTTGTTGACGTTGTTGTTGTTTATTTGACGTTGTTGTTGTTGTTGTTCTTTATTTGACGTTGTTGTTGTTTATTTGACGTTGTTGTTGTTTATTTGACGTTGTTGTTGTTTATTTGACGTTATTGTTGTTAACGTTTTTGTTGTTGTTATTGTTTATTTGACGTTGTTGTTGTTTATTTGACGTAGTTGTTGTTGTTGACGTTGTTGTTGTTGTTGTTTATTTGACGTTTTTGTTGTTGTTGATGTTGTTGTTGTTGTTGTTTATTTGACGGTGTTGTTGTTGTTGTTGTTTATTTGACGTTGTTATTGTTGTTGTTGTTGTTGTTGACGTTGTTGTTGTTGTTGTTGTTTATTTGATGTTGTTGTTGTTGACATGGTAGTTGTGGTTTATTTTACGTTGTTGTTGTTTTTGACGTTGTTGTTTATTTGACGTTGTTATTGTTGTTTATTTGACGTTGTTGTTGTTGTTGTTGACGTTGTTGTTGTTGTTGTTTATTTGACGTTGGTGTTGTTGTTGTTTATTTGACATTGTTGTTGTTGTTGACGGTGTTGTTGTTGTTTTTGTTGTTGTTTATTTGACGTTGTTGTTGTTTATTTGACGGTATTGTTGTTGTTGTTGTTGTTTATTTGACGTTGTTGTTATTGTTGACATTGTTGTTGTTGTTTATTTGACATTTTTGTTGTTGTTGACATAGTTGTTGTTGTTGTTGTTTATTTGACATTTTTGTTGTTGTTGAGGTTGTTGTTGTTGTTGTTTATTTGACGTTGTTGTTGTTGTTGTTTATTTGACGTTGTTGTTGTTGTTTTTTATTTGACGTTGTTGTTGTTGTTGTTTATTTGACGGTGTTGTTGTTGTTGTTGTTGTTGTTTATTTGACGTTGTTATTGTTGTTGTTGTTTATTTGACGTTGTTGTTATTGTTTTTGACATTGTTGTAGTTGTTTATTTGATGATGTTGTTGTTGACATAGTTGTTGTTGTTGTTTATTTCACGTTGTTGTTGTTGTTGTTGACGTTGTTGTTTATTTGACGTTGTTGTTGTTGTTTATTTGACGTTGTTGTTGTTGTTGTTGACGTTGTTGTTGTTGTTGTTTATTTGATGTTGTTGTTGTTTATTTGACATTGTTGTTGTTGTTGATGATGTTGTTGTTGTTGTTGTTGTTTATTTGACATTGTTGTTGTTGTTGTTGACGTTGTTGTTGTTTATTTGACGTTGTTGTTGTGGTTGTTGTTGTTGTTGTTCTTTATTTGACGTTGTTGTTGTTTATTTGACGTTGTTGTTGTTGACGTTGTTGTTGTTGTTATTGTTTATTTGACGTTGTTGTTGTTGTTTATTTGACATTGTTGTTGTTGTTGACGTAGTTGTTGTTGTTGTTTATTTGACATTGTTGTTGTTGTTGTTGTTGACGTTGTTGTTGTTGTTGTTGTTTATTTGACGTTGTTTTAATATTGTTGTTTATTTGAAATTGTTGTTGTTATTTATTTGACGTTTTTATGGGTGACATTGTTGTTGTTGTTGTTTATTTGACGTTGTTGTTGTTGTTGTTTATTTGACGTTGTTGTTGTTGTTTATTTGACATAGTTGTTGTTGTTTTACTTGACGGTGTTGTTGTTGTTGTTGTTGTTTATTTGACGTTGTTGTTGTTTATTTGACGGTATTGTTGTTGTTGTTGTTTATTTGACGTTGTTGTTGTTGTTGTTTATTTGACGTTGTTGTTATTGTTGACGTTGTTGTTATTGTTGTTTATTTGACATTTTTATTGTTGTTGACATAGTTGTTGTTGTTGTTGTTTATTTGACGTTGTTGTTGTTGTTGTTGACATTGTTGTTGTTGTTTATTTGACGTTGTTGTTGTTTATTTGACGTTGTTGTTGTTGTTTATTTGACGGTGTTGTTGTTGTTGTTATTTATATGACGTTGTTATTGTTGTTGTTGTTTATTTGACGTTGTTGTTATTGTTGACGTTGTTGTTGTTGTTGACATAGTTGTTGTTGTTTATTTCATGTTGTTGTTGTTGACGTTGTTGTTTATTTGACGTTGTTGTTGTTGTTGACGTTGTTGTTGTTGTTGTTTATTTGACGTTGTTGTTGTTATTTATTTGACATTTTTGTTGTTGTTGTTGACGGTGTTGTTGTTGTTTATTTGACGTTGTTGTTGTTATTTATTTGACATTGTTGTTGTTGTTGACGTTGTTGTTGTTGTTTATTTGACATTGTTGTTGTTGTTGTTGTTGTTGTTTATTTGACGTTGTTTTAGTATTGTTGTTTATTTGACGTTATTGTTGTTTAATTGACGTTGTTGTTGTTTATTTGACGTTGTTGTTGTTGTTGTTATTGTTGTTGTTTAATTGACGCTGTTGTTGTTTATTTGACGTTGTTGTTATTGTTATTGTTGTTGTTCTTTTTTATTTGACGTTGTTGTTTATTTGACGTTGTTGTTGTTGTTGTTTATTTGACGTTGTTGTTGTTGTTGTTTATTTGACGTTGTTGTTGTTGTTGACGTTGTTGTTGTTGTTATTGTTGTTGTTTGTTTGACGTTGTTGTTGTTGTTGTTGTTTATTTGACATTGTTGTTGTTGTAGTTGTTGTTTATTTGACGTTGTTGTTGTTGTTGTTTATTTGACGTTGTTGTTGTTGTTGACGTTGTTGTTGTTGTTTATTTGATGTTGTTGTTGACGTTGTTTTTGTTGTTGTTTATTCGACGTTGTTGTTGTTGTTTATTTGACGTTGTTGTTGTTGTTGTTTATTTGACGGTGTTGTTGTTGTTGTTGTTTATTTGAGGTTGTTGTTGTTGTTGTTGTTTATTTGACGTTGTTGTTGTTGTTGACATTGTTGTTGTTGTTTATTTGACATTGTTGTTGTTGACATAGTTGTTATGGTTGTTTATTTGACGTTTTTGTTGTTGTTGTTGACGTTGTTGTTGTTGTTTATTTGACGTTGTTGTTGTTGACATAGTTGTTGTTATTGTTGTTTATTTGACGTTGTTGTCGTTGTTGTTGACGTTGTCATTGTTGTTGTTGTTTATTTGACGTTGTTGTTGTTGTTTATTTGACGTTGTTGTTGTTGTTGTTTATTTGATGGTGTTGTTGTTGTTGTTGTTTATTTAACGTTGTTATTGTTGTTGTTGTTGTTTATTTGACGTTGTTGTTATTGTTGACGTTGTTGTTGTTGTTGGTCTTTATTTGATGTTGTTGTTATTGTTGACATAGTTGTTGTTGTTTATTTCACGTTGTTATTGTTGTTGACGTTGTTGTTTATTTGACATTGTTGTTGTTGTTTATTTGACGTTGTTGTTGTTGTTGATGTTGTTGTTGTTGTTTATTTGACGTTGTTGTTGTTGTTTATTTGACATTGTTGTTGTTGTTGACGGTGTTGTTGTTGACGGTGTTGTTGTTGTTTATTTGACGTTGTTGTTGTTATTTATTTGACATTGTTTTAGTATTGTTGCTTATTTGACATTGTTGTTGTTATTTATTTGACGTTGTTGTGGGTGACATTGTTGTTGTTGTTGTTGTTTATTTGACGTTGTTGTTGTTGTTTATTTGACGTAGTTGTTGTTGTTTATTTGACGGTGTTGTTGTTGTTGTTGTTTATTTGACGTTGTTGTTGTTTATTTGACAGGTTTTGTCGTCGTTGTTGTTTATTTGACGTTGTTGTTGTTGTTGTTTATTTGACGTTGTTGTTATTGTTGACGTTGTTGTTGTTGTTTATTTGACATTTTTGTTGTTGTTGACATAGTTGTTGTTGTTGTTGTTTATTTGACGTTGTTGTTGTTGTTGTTGTTGTTTATTTGACGTTGTTGTTGTTGTTGTTGTTGTTTATTTGACGTTGTTGTTGTTGTTGTTGTTGTTTATTTGACGTTGTTGTTTATTTGACGGTGTTGTTGTTGTTGTTGTTGTTGTTGTTTATTTGACGTTGTTATTGTTGTTGTTGTTTATTTGACGTTGTTGTTATTGTTTTTGACGTTGTTGTAGTTGTTTATTTGATGTTGTTGTTGTTGACATAGTTGTTGTTGTTGTTTATTTCACGTTGTTGTTGTTGTTGTTGACGTTGTTGTTTATTTGACGTTGTTGTTGTTTATTTGACGTTGTTGTTGTTGTTGTTGACGTTGTTGTTGTTGTTTATTCTATGTTGTTGTTGTTGTTTATTTGACATTGTTGTTGTTGTTGACGGTGTTGTTGTTGTTGTTGTTTATTTGACATTGTTGTTGTTGTTGTTGATGTTGTTGTTGTTTATTTGACGTTGTTGTTGTTGTTGTTGTTCTTTATTTGACGTTGTTGTTGTTTATTTGACGTTGTTGTTGTTGACGTTGTTGTTGTTGTTGTTTATTTGACGTTGTTGTTGTTGTTCTTGTTTACTTGACGTTGTTGTTATTATTGACGTTGTTGTTGTTGTTGTTTATTTGACGTTGTTGTTGTTGTTGTTGACATAGTTATTGTTGTTGTTTATTTGACGTTGTTGTTGTTGTTTATTTGACATTGTTGTTGTTGTTGATGGTGTTGTTGTTGTTGTTGTTGTTTATTTGACATTATTGTTGTTGTTGACGTTGTTGTTGTTGTTGTCGGTGTTGTTGTTGTTGTTGTTTATTTGACATTGTTGTTGTTGTTGTTGACGTTGTTGTTGTTTATTTGACGTTGTGTTGTTGTTGTTGTTTACTTGACGTTGTTGTTGTTGTTTACTTGACATTGTTGTTGTTGTTGTTTATTTGATGTTGTTGTTGTTTACTTGACGTTGTTGTTGTTGTTTATTTGACGTTGTTGTTGTTGACGTTGTTGTTGTTTATTTGACGTTGTTGTTGATTATTTGACATTGTTGTTGTTTATTTGACATTGTTGTTGTTGTTGTTGTTTATTTGACGTTGTTGTTGTTGACGTTGTTGTTGTTGTTTATTTGACGTAGTTGTTGTTATTGACGTTGTTGTTGTTGCTTATTTGATGTTTTTGTTGTTGTTGATGTTTTTGTTGTTTTTGTTGTTGTTTATTTGACGTTGTTGTTGTTTAATTGACGTTGTTGTTGTTTATTTGACGTTGTTGTTGTTGTTGTTGTTGTTATTGTTGTTGTTTAATTGACGCTGTTGTTGTTTATTTGACGTTGTTGTTGTTGTTATTGTTGTTGTTCTTTTTTATTTGACGTTGTTGTTTATTTGACGTTGTTGTTGTTGTTGTTTATTTGACGTTGTTGTTGTTTATTTGACGTTGTTGTTGTTGTTGACGTTGTAGTTGTTGTTATTGTTGTTGTTTGTTTGACGTTGTTGTTGTTGTTGTTGTTTATTTGACATTGTTGTTGTTGTAGTTGTTGTTTATTTGACGTTGTTGTTGTTGTTGTTGTTTATTTGACGTTGTTGTTGTTGTTGACGTTGTTGTTGTTGTTTATTTGATGTTGTTGTTGACGTTGTTTTTGTTGTTGTTTATTTGACGTTGTTGTTGTTGTTTATTTGACGTTGTTGTTGTTGTTGTTTATTTGACGGTGTTGTTGTTGTTGTTGTTTATTTGAGGTTGTTGTTGTTGTTGTTTATTTGACGTTTTTGTTGTTGTTGACGTTGTTGTTGTTGTTTATTTGACATTGTTGTTGTTGACATAGTTGTTATGGTTGTTTATTTGACGTTATTGTTGTTGTTGTTGACATTGTTGTTGTTGTTTATAAGACGTTATTGTTGTTGACATAGTTGTTGTTGTTGTTGTTTATTTGACGTTGTTGTTGTTGTTGTTGTTGTTTATTTGACGTTGTTGTTGTTGTTGTTGTTGTTTATTTGACGTTGTTGTTGTTGTTGTTGTTGTTTATTTGACGTTGTTGTTTATTTGACGGTGTTGTTGTTGTTGTTGTTGTTGTTGTTTATTTGACGTTGTTATTGTTGTTGTTGTTTATTTGACGTTGTTGTTATTGTTTTTGACGTTGTTGTAGTTGTTTATTTGATGTTGTTGTTGTTGACATAGTTGTTGTTGTTGTTTATTTCACGTTGTTGTTGTTGTTGTTGACGTTGTTGTTTATTTGACGTTGTTGTTGTTTATTTGACGTTGTTGTTGTTGTTGTTGACGTTGTTGTTGTTGTTTATTCTATGTTGTTGTTGTTGTTTATTTGACATTGTTGTTGTTGTTGACGGTGTTGTTGTTGTTGTTGTTTATTTGACATTGTTGTTGTTGTTGTTGATGTTGTTGTTGTTTATTTGACGTTGTTGTTGTTGTTGTTGTTCTTTATTTGACGTTGTTGTTGTTTATTTGACGTTGTTGTTGTTGACGTTGTTGTTGTTGTTGTTTATTTGACGTTGTTGTTGTTGTTCTTGTTTACTTGACGTTGTTGTTATTATTGACGTTGTTGTTGTTGTTGTTTATTTGACGTTGTTGTTGTTGTTGTTGACATAGTTATTGTTGTTGTTTATTTGACGTTGTTGTTGTTGTTTATTTGACATTGTTGTTGTTGTTGATGGTGTTGTTGTTGTTGTTGTTGTTTATTTGACATTATTGTTGTTGTTGACGTTGTTGTTGTTGTTGTCGGTGTTGTTGTTGTTGTTGTTTATTTGACATTGTTGTTGTTGTTGTTGACGTTGTTGTTGTTTATTTGACGTTGTGTTGTTGTTGTTGTTTACTTGACGTTGTTGTTGTTGTTTACTTGACATTGTTGTTGTTGTTGTTTATTTGATGTTGTTGTTGTTTACTTGACGTTGTTGTTGTTGTTTATTTGACGTTGTTGTTGTTGACGTTGTTGTTGTTTATTTGACGTTGTTGTTGATTATTTGACATTGTTGTTGTTTATTTGACATTGTTGTTGTTGTTGTTGTTTATTTGACGTTGTTGTTGTTGACGTTGTTGTTGTTGTTTATTTGACGTAGTTGTTGTTATTGACGTTGTTGTTGTTGCTTATTTGATGTTTTTGTTGTTGTTGATGTTTTTGTTGTTTTTGTTGTTGTTTATTTGACGTTGTTGTTGTTTAATTGACGTTGTTGTTGTTTATTTGACGTTGTTGTTGTTGTTGTTGTTGTTATTGTTGTTGTTTAATTGACGCTGTTGTTGTTTATTTGACGTTGTTGTTGTTGTTATTGTTGTTGTTCTTTTTTATTTGACGTTGTTGTTTATTTGACGTTGTTGTTGTTGTTGTTTATTTGACGTTGTTGTTGTTTATTTGACGTTGTTGTTGTTGTTGACGTTGTAGTTGTTGTTATTGTTGTTGTTTGTTTGACGTTGTTGTTGTTGTTGTTGTTTATTTGACATTGTTGTTGTTGTAGTTGTTGTTTATTTGACGTTGTTGTTGTTGTTGTTGTTTATTTGACGTTGTTGTTGTTGTTGACGTTGTTGTTGTTGTTTATTTGATGTTGTTGTTGACGTTGTTTTTGTTGTTGTTTATTTGACGTTGTTGTTGTTGTTTATTTGACGTTGTTGTTGTTGTTGTTTATTTGACGGTGTTGTTGTTGTTGTTGTTTATTTGAGGTTGTTGTTGTTGTTGTTTATTTGACGTTTTTGTTGTTGTTGACGTTGTTGTTGTTGTTTATTTGACATTGTTGTTGTTGACATAGTTGTTATGGTTGTTTATTTGACGTTATTGTTGTTGTTGTTGACATTGTTGTTGTTGTTTATAAGACGTTATTGTTGTTGACATAGTTGTTGTTATTGTTGTTTATTTGACGTTGTTGTTGTTGTTGTTGACGTTGTCGTTGTTGTTGTTGTTTATTTGACGTTGTTGTTGTTGTTTATTTGACGTTGTTGTTGTTGTTGTTTATTTGATGGTGTTGTTGTTGTTGTTGTTTATTTAACGTTGTTATTATTGTTGTTGTTGTTTATTTGACGTTGTTGTTATTGTTGACGTTGTTGTTGTTGTTGTTTATTTGATGTTGTTGTTATTGTTGACATAGTTGTTGTTGTTTATTTCACGTTGTTATTGTTGTTGACGTTGTTGTTTATTTGACGTTGTTGTTGTTGTTTATTTGACGTTGTTGTTGTTGTTGATGTTGTTGTTGTTGTTTATTTGACGTTGTTGTTGTTGTTTATTTGACATTGTTGTTGTTGTTGACGGTGTTGTTGTTGACGGTGTTGTTGTTGTTTATTTGACGTTGTTGTTGTTATTTATTTGACATTGTTGTTGTTGTTGACGTTGTTGTTGTTGTTGTTTATTTGACATTGTTGTTGTTGTTGTTGTTGACGTTGTTCTTGTTGTTGTTGTTTATTTGACGTTGTTTTAGTATTGTTGTTTATTTGACATTGTTGTTGTTATTTATTTGACGTTGTTGTGGGTGACATTGTTGTTGTTGTTGTTGTTGTTTATTTGACGTTGTTGTTGTTGTTTATTTGACGTAGTTGTTGTTGTTTATTTGACGGTGTTGTTGTTGTTGTTGTTTATTTGACGTTGTTGTTGTTTATTTGACGGTATTGTCGTCGTTGTTGTTTATTTGACGTTGTTGTTGTTGTTGTTTATTTGACGTTGTTGTTATTGTTGACGTTGTTGTTGTTGTTGTTGTTTATTTGACATTTTTATTGTTGTTGACATAGTTGTTGTTGTTGTTGTTTATTTGACGTTGTTGTTGTTGTTGTTGTTGACGTTGTTGTCGTTGTTGTTGTTTATTTGACGTTGTTGTTGTTTATTTGACGTTGTTGTTATTTATTTGACGGTGTTGTTGTTGTTGTTATTTATTTGACGTTGTTATTGTTGTTGTTGTTTATTTGACGTTGTTGTTATTGTTGACGTTGTTGTTGTTGTTGTTGTTGTTGTTGTTGACATAGTTGTTGTTGTTTATTTCACGTTGTTGTTGTTGACGTTGTTGTTTATTTGACGTTGTTGTTGTTGTTGACGTTGTTGTTGTTGTTGTTTATTTGACGTTGTTGTTGTTGTTTATTTGACATTGTTGTTGTTGTTGAGGGTGTTGTTGTTGTTATTTATTTGACATTGTTGTTGTTGTTGACGTTGTTGTTGTTGTTGTTGTTTATTTGACATTGTTTTGTTGTTGTTGTTGTTGTTTATTTGACGTTTTTTTAGTATTGTTGTTTATTTGACATTGTTGTTGTTATTTATTTGACGTTGTTGTGGGTGACATTGTTGTTGGTGTTGTTGTTGTTGTTGTTTATTTGACGTTGTTTTAGTATTGTTGTTTATTTGACATTGTTGTTGTTATTTATTTGACGTTGTTGTGGGTGACATTGTTGTTGTTGTTGTTGTTGTTTATTTGACGTAGTTGTTGTTGTTGACGTTGTTGTTGTTGTTGTTTATTTAACGTTTTTGTTGTTGTTGATGTTGTTGTTGTTGTTGCTTATTTGACGTTGTTGTTGTTGTTATTGTTGTTATTGTTGTTTATTTGACATTGTTGTTGTTGTTGTTTATTTGACGTTGTTGTTGTTGTTTATTTGACGTTGTTGTTGTTATTTATTTGACATTGTTGTTGTTGTTGTTGACGTTGTTGTTGTTTATTTGACGTTGTTGTTGTTGTTGTTCTTTATTTGACGTTGTTGTTGTTTATTTGACGTTGTTGTTGTTTATTTGACGTTGTTGTTGTTTATTTGACGTTATTGTTGTTGACGTTGTTGTTGTTGTTATTGTTTATTTGACGTTGTTGTTATTTATTTGACGTAGTTGTTGTTGTTGACGTTGTTGTTGTTGTTGTTTATTTGACGTTTTTGTTGTTGTTGATGTTGTTGTTGTTGTTGTTTATTTGACGGTGTTGTTGTTGTTGTTGTTTATTTGACGTTGTTATTGTTGTTGTTGTTGTTGTTGACGTTGTTGTTGTTGTTGTTGTTTATTTGATGTTGTTGTTGTTGACATGGTAGTTGTGGTTTATTTTACGTTGTTGTTGTTTTTGACGTTGTTGTTTATTTGACGTTGTTGTTGTTGTTTATTTGACGTTGTTGTTGTTGTTGACGTTGTTGTTGTTGTTGTTTATTTGACGTTGGTGTTGTTGTTGTTTATTTGACATTGTTGTTGTTATTGACGGTGTTGTTGTTGTTGTTGTTGTTTATTTGACGTTGTTGTTGTTTATTTGACGGTATTGTTGTTGTTGTTGTTGTTGTTGTTTATTTGACGTTGTTGTTATTGTTGACGTTGTTGTTGTTGTTTATTTGATATTATTGTTGTTGTTGACATAGTTGTTGTTGTTGTTTATTTGACGTTGTTGTTGTTGTTGAGGTTGTTGTTGTTGTTGTTTATTTGACGTTGTTGTTGTTGTTGTTGTTTATTTGATGGTGTTGTTGTTGTTGTTGTTTATTTAACGTTGTTATTGTTGTTGTTGTTGTTTATTTGACGTTGTTGTTATTGTTGACGTTGTTGTTGTTGTTGTTGTTGTTTATTTGATGTTGTTGTTATTGTTGACATAGTTGTTGTTGTTTATTTCACGTTGTTATTGTTGTTGACGTTGTTGTTTATTTGACGTTGTTGTTGTTGTTTATTTGACGTTGTTGTTGTTGTTGATGTTGTTGTTGTTGTTTATTTGACGTTGTTGTTGTTTATTTGACATTGTTGTTGTTGTTGACGGTGTTGTTGTTGACGGTGTTGTTGTTGTTTATTTGACGTTGTTGTTGTTATTTATTTGACATTGTTGTTGTTGTTGACGTTGTTGTTGTTGTTGTTTATTTGACATTGTTGTTGTTGTTGTTGTTGACGTTGTTCTTGTTGTTGTTGTTTATTTGACGTTGTTTTAGTATTGTTGTTTATTTGACATTGTTGTTGTTATTTATTTGACGTTGTTGTGGGTGACATTGTTGTTGTTGTTGTTGTTTATTTGACGTTGTTGTTGTTGTTTATTTGACGTAGTTGTTGTTGTTTATTTGACGGTGTTGTTGTTGTTGTTGTTTATTTGACGTTGTTGTTGTTTATTTGACGGTATTGTCGTTGTTGTTGTTTATTTGACGTTGTTGTTGTTGTTGTTGTTTATTTGACGTTGTTGTTATTGTTGACGTTGTTGTTGTTGTTGTTGTTTATTTGACATTTTTATTGTTGTTGACATAGTTGTTGTTGTTGTTGTTTATTTGACGTTGTTGTTGTTGTTGTTGTTGACGTTGTTGTCGTTGATGTTGTTTATTTGACGTTGTTGTTGTTTATTTGACGTTGTTGTTATTTATTTGACGGTGTTGTTGTTGTTGTTATTTATTTGACGTTGTTATTGTTGTTGTTGTTTATTTGACGTTGTTGTTATTGTTGATGTTGTTGTTGTTGTTGTTGTTGTTTATTTGATGTTGTTGTTGTTGTTGACATAGTTGTTGTTGTTTATTTCACGTTGTTGTTGTTGACGTTGTTGTTTATTTGACGTTGTTGTTGTTGTTTATTTGACGTTGTTGTTGTTGTTGACGTTGTTATTGTTGTTGTTGTTTAATTGTTGTTGTTGTTGTTGTTGTTTATTTGACGTTGTTTTAGTATTGTTGTTTATTTGACATTGTTGTTGTTATTTATTTGACGTTCTTGTGGGTAACATTGTTGTTGGTGTTGTTGTTGTTGTTGTTGTTTATTTGACGTTGTTTTAGTATTGTTGTTTATTTGACATTGTTGTTGTTATTTATTTGACGTTGTTGTGGGTGACATTGTTGTTGTTGTTGTTGTTGTTGTTGTTTATTTGACGTAGTTGTTGTTGTTGACGTTGTTGTTGTTGTTGTTTATTTAACGTTTTTGTTGTTGTTGATGTTGTTGTTGTTGTTGCTTATTTGACGTTGTTGTTGTTGTTATTGTTGTTATTGTTGTTTATTTGACATTGTTGTTGTTGTTGTTTATTTGACGTTGTTGTTGTTGTTTATTTGACGTTGTTGTTGTTATTTATTTGACATTGTTGTTGTTGTTGTTGACGTTGTTGTTGTTTATTTGACGTTGTTGTTGTTGTTGTTGTTCTTTATTTGACGTTGTTGTTGTTTATTTGACGTTGTTGTTGTTTATTTGACGTTGTTGTTGTTTATTTGACGTTATTGTTGTTGACGTTGATGTTGTTGTTGTTATTGTTTATTTGACGTTGTTGTTATTTATTTGACGTAGTTGTTGTTGTTGACGTTGTTGTTGTTGTTGTTTATTTGACGTTTTTGTTGTTGTTGATATTGTTGTTGTTGTTGTTTATTTGACGGTGTTGTTGTTGTTGTTTATTTGACGTTGTTATTGTTGTTGTTGTTGTTGTTGTTGTTGACGTTGTTGTTGTTGTTGTTGTTGTTTATTTGATTTTGTTGTTGTTGACATGGTAGTTGTGGTTTATTTTACGTTGTTGTTGTTTTTGACGTTGTTGTTTATTTGACGTTGTTGTTGTTGTTTATTTGACGTTGTTGTTGTTGTTGACGTTGTTGTTGTTGTTGTTTATTTGACGTTGGTGTTGTTGTTGTTTATTTGACATTGTTGTTGTTGTTGTTGACGGTGTTGTTGTTGTTGTTGTTGTTGTTGTTTATTTGACGTTGTTGTTGTTTATTTGACGGTATTGTTGTTGTTGTTGTTGTTGTTGTTTATTTGACGTTGTTGTTATTGTTGACCTTGTTGTTGTTGTTGTTTATTTGATATTTTTGTTGTTGTTGACATAGTTGTTGTTGTTGTTGTTGTTGTTTATTTGACGTTGTTGTTGTTGTTGAGGTTGTTGTTGTTGTTGTTTATTTGACGTTGTTGTTGTTGTTGTTTATTTGACGTTGTTGTTGTTGTTGTTTATTTGACGTTGTTGTTGTTGTTGTTTATTTGACGGTGTTGTTGTTGTTGTTGTTGTTGTTGTTTATTTGACGCTGTTATTGTTGTTGTTGTTTATTTGACGTTGTTGTTATTGTTTTTGACGTTGTTGTAGTTGTTTATTTGATGTTGTTGTTGTTGACATAGTTGTTGTTGTTGTTTATTTGACGTTGTTGTTGTTTATTTGACGTTGTGTTGTTGTTGTTGTTTACTTGACGTTGTTGTTGTTGTTTACTTGACATTGTTGTTGTTGTTGTTTATTTGATGTTGTTGTTGTTTACTTGACGTTGTTGTTGTTGTTTATTTGACGTTGTTGTTGTTGACGTTGTTGTTGTTTATTTGACGTTGTTGTTGATTATTTGACATTGTTGTTGTTTATTTGACGTTGTTGTTGTTGTTGTTGTTTATTTGACGTTGTTGTTGTTGACGTTGTTGTTGTTGTTTATTTGACGTAGTTGTTGTTATTGACATTGTTGTTGTTGTTTATTTGATGTTTTTGTTGTTGTTGATGTTTTTGTTGTTTTTGTTGTTGTTTATTTGACGTTGTTGTTGTTTAATTGACGTTGTTGTTGTTTATTTGACGTTGTTGTTGTTGTTGTTGTTATTGTTGTTGTTTAATTGACGCTGTTGTTGTTTATTTGACGTTGTTGTTGTTGTTATTGTTGTTGTTCTTTTTTATTTGACGTTGTTGTTTATTTGACGTTGTTGTTGTTGTTGTTTATTTGACGTTGTTGTTGTTTATTTGACGTTGTTGTTGTTGTTGACGTTGTTGTTGTTGTTATTGTTGTTGTTTGTTTGACGTTGTTGTTGTTGTTGTTGTTTATTTGACATTGTTGTTGTTGTAGTTGTTGTTTATTTGACGTTGTTGTTGTTGTTGTTTATTTGACGTTGTTGTTGTTGTTGACGTTGTTGTTGTTGTTTATTTGATGTTGTTGTTGACGTTGTTTTTGTTGTTGTTTATTTGACGTTGTTGTTGTTGTTTATTTGACGTTGTTGTTGTTGTTGTTTATTTGACGGTGTTGTTGTTGTTGTTGTTGTTTATTTGAGGTTGTTGTTGTTGTTGTTTATTTGACGTTTTTGTTGTTGTTGACGTTGTTGTTGTTGTTTATTTGACATTGTTGTTGTTGACATAGTTGTTATGGTTGTTTATTTGACGTTATTGTTGTTGTTGTTGACATTGTTGTTGTTGTTTATAAGACGTTATTGTTGTTGACATAGTTGTTGTTATTGTTGTTTATTTGACGTTGTTGTTGTTGTTGTTGACGTTGTCGTTGTTGTTGTTGTTTATTTGACGTTGTTGTTGTTGTTTATTTGACGTTGTTGTTGTTGTTGTTTATTTGATGGTGTTGTTGTTGTTGTTGTTTATTTAACGTTGTTATTATTGTTGTTGTTGTTTATTTGACGTTGTTGTTATTGTTGACGTTGTTGTTGTTGTTGTTGTTTATTTGATGTTGTTGTTATTGTTGACATAGTTGTTGTTGTTTATTTCACGTTGTTATTGTTGTTGACGTTGTTGTTTATTTGACGTTGTTGTTGTTGTTTATTTGACGTTGTTGTTGTTGTTGATGTTGTTGTTGTTGTTTATTTGACGTTGTTGTTGTTTATTTGACATTGTTGTTGTTTATTTGACGTTGTTGTTGTTATTTATTTGACATTGTTGTTGTTGTTGACGTTGTTGTTGTTGTTGTTTATTTGACATTGTTGTTGTTGTTGTTGTTGACGTTGTTCTTGTTGTTGTTGTTTATTTGACGTTGTTTTAGTATTGTTGTTTATTTGACATTGTTGTTGTTATTTATTTGACGTTGTTGTGGGTGACATTGTTGTTGTTGTTGTTGTTGTTTATTTGACGTTGTTGTTGTTGTTTATTTGACGTAGTTGTTGTTGTTTATTTGACGGTGTTGTTGTTGTTGTTGTTTATTTGACGTTGTTGTTGTTTATTTGACGGTATTGTCGTTGTTGTTGTTTATTTGACGTTGTTGTTGTTGTTGTTTATTTGACGTTGTTGTTATTGTTGACGTTGTTGTTGTTGTTGTTGTTTATTTGACATTTTTATTGTTGTTGACATAGTTGTTGTTGTTGTTGTTTATTTGACGTTGTTGTTGTTGTTGTTGTTGACGTTGTTGTCGTTGATGTTGTTTATTTGACGTTGTTGTTGTTTATTTGACGTTGTTGTTATTTATTTGACGGTGTTGTTGTTGTTGTTATTTATTTGACGTTGTTATTGTTGTTGTTGTTTATTTGACGTTGTTGTTATTGTTGACGTTGTTGTTGTTGTTGTTGTTGTTTATTTGATGTTGTTGTTGTTGTTGACATAGTTGTTGTTGTTTATTTCACGTTGTTGTTGTTGACGTTGTTGTTTATTTGACGTTGTTGTTGTTGTTTATTTGACGTTGTTGTTGTTGTTGACGTTGTTATTGTTGTTGTTGTTTAATTGTTGTTGTTGTTGTTGTTGTTTATTTGACGTTGTTTTAGTATTGTTGTTTATTTGACATTGTTGTTGTTATTTATTTGACGTTCTTGTGGGTAACATTGTTGTTGGTGTTGTTGTTGTTGTTGTTTATTTGACGTTGTTTTAGTATTGTTGTTTATTTGACATTGTTGTTGTTATTTATTTGACGTTGTTGTGGGTGACATTGTTGTTGTTGTTGTTGTTGTTGTTGTTTATTTGACGTAGTTGTTGTTGTTGACGTTGTTGTTGTTGTTGTTTATTTAACGTTTTTGTTGTTGTTGATGTTGTTGTTGTTGTTGCTTATTTGACATTGTTGTTGTTGTTATTGTTGTTATTGTTGTTTATTTGACATTGTTGTTGTTGTTGTTTATTTGACGTTGTTGTTGTTGTTTATTTGACGTTGTTGTTGTTATTTATTTGACATTGTTGTTGTTGTTGTTGACGTTGTTGTTGTTTATTTGACGTTGTTGTTGTTGTTGTTGTTCTTTATTTGACGTTGTTGTTGTTTATTTGACGTTGTTGTTGTTTATTTGACGTTGTTGTTGTTTATTTGACGTTATTGTTGTTGACGTTGATGTTGTTGTTGTTATTGTTTATTTGACGTTGTTGTTATTTATTTGACGTAGTTGTTGTTGTTGACGTTGTTGTTGTTGTTGTTTATTTGACGTTTTTGTTGTTGTTGATATTGTTGTTGTTGTTGTTTATTTGACGGTGTTGTTGTTGTTGTTTATTTGACGTTGTTATTGTTGTTGTTGTTGTTGTTGACGTTGTTGTTGTTGTTGTTGTTGTTTATTTGATTTTGTTGTTGTTGACATGGTAGTTGTGGTTTATTTTACGTTGTTGTTGTTTTTGACGTTGTTGTTTATTTGACGTTGTTGTTGTTGTTTATTTGACGTTGTTGTTGTTGTTGACGTTGTTGTTGTTGTTGTTGTTTATTTGACGTTGGTGTTGTTGTTGTTTATTTGACATTGTTGTTGTTGTTGTTGACGGTGTTGTTGTTGTTGTTGTTGTTGTTGTTTATTTGACGTTGTTGTTGTTCATTTGACGGTATTGTTGTTGTTGTTGTTGTTGTTGTTTATTTGACGTTGTTGTTATTGTTGACCTTGTTGTTGTTGTTGTTTATTTGATATTTTTGTTGTTGTTGACATAGTTGTTGTTGTTGTTGTTGTTTATTTGACGTTGTTGTTGTTGTTGAGGTTGTTGTTGTTGTTGTTTATTTGACGTTGTTGTTGTTGTTGTTTATTTGACGTTGTTGTTGTTGTTGTTTATTTGACGTTGTTGTTGTTGTTGTTTATTTGACGGTGTTGTTGTTGTTGTTGTTGTTGTTGTTTATTTGACGCTGTTATTGTTGTTGTTGACGTTGTTGTTATTGTTTTTGACGTTGTTGTAGTTGTTTATTTGATGTTGTTGTTGTTGACATAGTTGTTGTTGTTGTTTATTTCACGTTGTTGTTGTTGTTGACGTTGTTGTTTATTTGACGTTGTTGTTGTTGTTTATTTGACGTTGTTGTTGTTGTTGTTGACGTTGATGTTGTTGTTGTTGTTTATTTGACATTGTTGTTGTTGTTGACGATGTTGTTGTTGTTGTTGTTTATTTGACATTGTTGTTGTTGTTGTTGTTGATGTTGTTGTTGTTTATTTGACGTTGTTGTTGTGGTTGTTGTTGTTGTTGTTCTTTATTTGACGTTGTTGTTGTTTATTTGACGTTGTTGTTGTTGACGTTGTTGTTGTTGTTATTGTTTATTTGACGTTGTTGTTGTTGTTTATTTGACATTGTTGTTGTTGTTAACGTAGTTGTTGTTGTTGTTTATTTGACATTGTTGTTGTTGTTGTTGTTGACGTTGTTGTTGTTGTTGTTGTTTATTTGACGTTGTTTTAATATTGTTGTTTATTTGAAATTGTTGTTGTTATTTATTTGACGTTGTTGTGGGTGACATTGTTGTTGTTGTTGTTTATTTGACGTTGTTGTTGTTGTTTATTTGACGTAGTTGTTTTTGTTTATTTGACGGTGTTGTTGTTGTTGTTGTTGTTGTTTATTTGACGTTGTTGTTGTTTATTTGACGGTATTGTTGTTGTTGTTGTTTATTTGACGTTGTGTTTGTTGTTGTTTATTTGACGTTGTTGTTATTGTTGACGTTGTTGTTGTTGTTGTTGTTTATTTGACATTTTTATTGTTGTTGACATAGTTGTTGTTGTTGTTTATTTGACATTGTTGTTGTTGTTGCTGTTGACGTTGTTGTTGTTGTTGTTTATTTGACGTTGTTGTTGTTTATTTGACGTTGTTGTTGTTGTTTATTTGACGGTGTTGTTGTTGTTGTTATTTATATGACGTTGTTATTGTTGTTGTTGTTTATTTGACGTTGTTGTTATTGTTGACGTTGTTGTTGTTGTTTATTTGATGTTGTTGTTGTTGTTGACATAGTTGTTGTTGTTTATTTCACGTTGTTGTTGTTGACGTTGTTGTTTATTTGACGTTGTTGTTGTTGTTTATTTGACGTTGTTGTTGTTGTTTATTTGACGTTGTTGTTGTTGTTGACGTTGTTGTTGTTGTTTATTTGACGTTGTTGTTGTTATTTATTTGACATTGTTGTTGTTGTTGTTGTTGACGGTGTTGTTGTTGTTTATTTGACGTTGTTGTTGTTATTTATTTGACATTGTTGTTGTTGTTGACATTGTTGTTGTTGTTTATTTGACATTGTTGTTGTTGTTGTTGTTGTTGACGTTGTTGTTGTTGTTGTTGTTTATTTGACGTTGTTTTAGTATTGTTGTTTATTTGACATTGTTGTTGTTAGTTATTTGACGTTGTTGTGGGTGACATTGTTGTTGTTGTTGTTGTTTATTTGACATTGTTTTAGTATTGTTGTTTATTTGACATTGTTGTTGTTATTTATTTGACGTTGTTGTGGGTGACATTGTTGTTGTTGTTGTTGTTGTTGTTGTTGTTGTTGTTTATTTGACGTAGTTGTTGTTGTTGACGTTGTTGTTGTTGTTTATTTGACGTTTTTGTTGTTGTTGATGTTGTTGTTGTTGTTGCTTATTTGACGTTGTTGTTGTTGTTATTGTTATTGTTGTTGTTGTTGTTGTTTATTTGACATTGTTGTTGTTGTTGTTTATTTGACGTTGTTGTTGTTGTTTATTTGACGTTGTTGTTGTTGACGGTGTTTTGTTGTTGTTGTTTATTTGACATTGTTTTTGTTGTTGTTGACGTTGTTGTTGTTTATTTGACGTTGTTGTTGTTGTTGTTGTTCTTTATTTGACGTTGTTGTTGTTTATTTGACGTTGTTGTTGTTTATTTGACGTTGTTGTTGTTTATTTGACGTTATTGTTGTTGACGTTGTTGTTGTTGTTATTGTTTATTTGACGTTGTTGTTGTTTATTTGACGTAGTTGTTGTTGTTGTTGTTGATGTTGTTGTTGTTGTTGTTTATTTGACGGTGTTGTTGTTGTTGTTGTTTATTTGACGTTGTTATTGTTGTTGTTGTTGTTGTTGACGTTGTTGTTGTTGTTGTTTATTTGATGTTGTTTTTGACGTTGTTGTTTATTTGACGTTGTTGTTATTGTTGTTTATTTAACGTTGTTGTTGTTGTTGTTGACGTTGTTGTTGTTGTTGTTGTTTATTTGACGTTGTTGTTGTTGTTTATTTGACATTGTTGTTGTTGTTGACGGTGTTGTTGTTGTTGTTGTTGTTTATTTGACGTTGATGTTGTTTACTTGACGGTATTGTTGTTGTTGTTGTTGTTGTTGTTGTTGTTTATTTGACGTTGTTGTTGTTGTTGTTGTTTATTTGACATTTTTGTTGTTGTTGACATAGTTGTTGTTCTTGTTGTTTATTTGACGTTGTTGTTGTTGTTGAGGTTGTTGTTGTTGTTTATTTGACGTTGTTGTTGTTGTTGTTTATTTGACGTTGTTGTTGTTGTTGTTGTTGTTGTTGTTGTTTATTTGACGTTGTTGTTGTTGTTGTTTATTTGACGTTGTTATTGTTGTTGTTGTTTATTTGACATTGTTGTTATTGTTTTTGACGTTGTTGTAGTTGTTTATTTGATGTTGTTGTTGTTGACATAGTTGTTGTTGTTGTTTATTTCACGTTGTTGTTGTTGTTGTTGACGTTGTTGTTTATTTGACGTTGTTGTTGTTGTTTATTTGACGTTGTTGTTGTTGTTGTTGACGTTGTTGTTGTTGTTGTTTATTTGATGTTGTTGTTGTTGTTTATTTGACATTGTTGTTGTTGTTGACGGTGTTGTTGTTGTTGTTGTTTATTTGACATTGTTGTTGTTGTTGTTGACGTTGTTGTTGTTTATTTGACGTTGTTGTTGTTGTTGTTGTTGTTCTTTATTTGACGTTGTTGTTGTTTATTTGACGTTGTTGTTGTTGACGTTGTTGTTGTTGTTATTGTTTATTTGACGTTGTTGTTTTTTGTTTATTTGACATTGTTGTTGTTGTTGAGGTTGTTGTTGTTGTTGTTTATTTGACATTGTTGTTGTTGTTGTTGACGTTGTTGTTGTTGTTGTTGTTGTTTATTTGACGTTGTTTTAATATTGTTGTTTATTTGAAATTGTTGTTGTTATTTATTTGACGTTGTTTGGGTGACATTGTTGTTGTTGTTGTTTATTTGACGTTGTTGTTGTTGTTTATTTGACGTAGTTGTTGTTGTTTATTTGACGGTGTTGTTGTTGTTGTTGTTGTTTATTTGACGTTGTTGTTGTTTATTTGACGGTATTGTTGTTGTTGTTGTTTATTTGACATTGTTGTTGTTGTTGTTTATTTTACGTTGTTATTATTGTTGACGTTGTTGTTGTTGTTGTTTATTTGACATTTTTATTGTTGTTGACATAGTTGTTGTTGTTGTTGTTTATTTGACGTTGTTGTTGTTGTTGCTGTTGACGTTGTTGTTGTTGTTGTTTATTTGACGTTGTTGTTGTTTATTTGACGTTGTTGTTGTTGTTTATTTGACGGTGTTGTTGTTGTTGTTATTTATTTGACGTTGTTATTGTTGTTGTTGTTTATTTGACGTTGTTGTTATTGTTGACGTTGTTGTTATTGTTGACGTTGTTGTTATTGTTGACGTTGTTGTTGTTGTTTATTTGATGTTGTTGTTGTTGTTGACATAGTTGTTGTTGTTTATTTCATGTTGTTGTTGTTGACGTTGTTGTTTATTTGACGTTGTTGTTTATTTGACGTTGTTGTTGTTGTTTATTTGACGTTGTTGTTGTTGACGTTCTTGTTGTTGTTATTTATTTGACGTTGTTGTTGTTATTTATTTGACATTGTTGTTGTTGTTGACGGTGTTGTTGTTGTTTATTTGACGTTGTTGTTGTTATTTATTTGACATTGTTGTTGTTGTTGACGTTGTTGTTGTTTTTTATTTGATAGTTGTTGTTGTTGTTGTTGACGTTGTTGTTGTTGTTGTTGTTGTTTATTTGACGTTGTTTTAGTATTGTTGTTTATTTGACATTGTTGTTGTTAGTTATTTGACGTTGTTGTGGGTGACATTGTTGTTGTTGTTGTTTATTTGACATTGTTTTAGTATTGTTGTTTATTTGACATTGTTGTTGTTATTTATTTGACGTTGTTGTGGGTGACATTGTTGTTGTTGTTGTTGTTGTTGTTTTTGTTGTTTATTTGACGTAGTTGTTGTTGTTGACGTTGTTGTTGTTGTTTATTTGACGTTTGTGTTGTTGTTGATGTTGTTGTTGTTGTTGCTTATTTGACGTTGTTGTTGTTATTATTGTTATTGTTGTTGTTGTTGTTGTTTATTTGACATTGTTGTTGTTGTTGTTTATTTGACGTTGTTGTTGTTGTTTATTTGACGTTGTTGTTGTTGACGGTGTTTTGTTGTTGTTGTTTATTTGACATTGTTTTTGTTGTTGTTGACGTTGTTGTTGTTTATTTGACGTTGTTGTTGATGTTGTTCTTTATTTGACGTTGTTGTTGATGTTGTTCTTTATTTGACGTTGTTGTTGTTTATTTGACGTTGTTGTTGTTTATTTGACGTTGTTGTTGTTTATTTGACGTTATTGTTGTTGACGTTGTTGTTGTTGTTATTGTTTATTTGACGTTGTTGTTGTTTATTTGACGTAGTTGTTGTTGTTGTTGTTTATTTGACGGTTTTGTTGTTGTTGATGTTGTTGTTGTTGTTGTTTATTTGACGGTGTTGTTGTTGTTGTTGTTTATTTGACGTTGTCATTGTTGTTGTTGTTGTTGTTATTGACGTTGTTGTTGTTGTTGTTTATTTGATGTTGTTGTTGTTGACATGGTAGTTGTGGTTTATTTTACGTTGTTGTTGTTTTTGACGTTGTTGTTTATTTGACGTTGTTGTTGTTGTTGTTTATTTGACGTTGTTGTTGTTGTTGTTTATTTGACGTTGTTGTTATTGTTTATTTGACATTGTTGTTGTTGTTTACGGTGTTGTTGTTGTTGTTGTTGTTTATTTGACGTTGATGTTGTTTACTTGACGGTATTGTTGTTGTTGTTGTTGTTGTTGTTGTTGTTTATTTAACGTTGTTGTTGTTGTTGTTGTTTATTTGACATTTTTGTTGTTGTTGACATAGTTGTTGTTGTTGTTGTTTATTTGACGTTGTTGTTGTTGTTGAGGTTGTTGTTGTTGTTTATTTGACGTTGTTGTTGTTGTTGTTTTTGTTTATTTGACGTTGTTGTTGTTGTTGTTGTTGTTGTTTATTTGACGTTGTTGTTGTTGTTGTTGTTTATTTGACGTTGTTGTTGTTGTTGTTGTTTATTTGACGTTGTTGTTATTGTTTTTGACGTTGTTGTAGTTGTTTATTTGATGTTGTTGTTGTTGACATAGTTGTTGTTGTTGTTTTTTTCACGTTGTTGTTGTTGTTGACGTTGTTGTTTATTTGACATTGTTGTTGTTGTTTATATGACGTTGTTGTTGTTGTTGTTGACGTTGTTGTTGTTGTTGTTGTTTATTTGATGTTGTTGTTGTTGTTTATTTGACATTGTTGTTGTTGTTGACGGTGTTGTTGTTGTTGTTGTTTATTTGACATTGTTGTTGTTGTTGTTGACGTTGTTGTTGTTTATTTGACGTTGTTGTTGTTGTTGTTCTTTATTTGACGTTGTTGTTGTTTATTTGACGTTGTTGTTGTTGACGTTGTTGTTGTTGTTATTGTTTATTTGACGTTGTTGTTGTTGTTTCTTTGACGTAGTTGTTGTTGTTGACGTTGTTGTTGTTGTTTATTTGACGTTTTTGTTGTTGTTGTTTTTGTTGTTGTTTATTTGACGTTGTTGTTGTTATTATTTATTTGACGTTGTTGTTGTTGTTGTTGTTTATTTGACGTTGTTGTTGTTGTTATTGTTGTTGTTGTTGTTGTTGTTGTTGTTGTTGTTTATTTGACGTTGTTGTTGTTGTTGTTTATTTGACGTTGTTGTTGTTGTTGTTTATTTGACGTTGTTGTTGTTGTTGTTTATTTGACGGTGTTGTTGTTGTTGTTGTTGTTTATTTGACGCTGTTATTGTTGTTGTTGTTTATTTGACGTTGTTGTTATTGTTTTTGACGTTGTTGTAGTTGTTTATTTGATGTTGTTGTTGTTGACATAGTTGTTGTTGTTGTTTATTTCACGTTGTTGTTGTTGTTGTTGACGTTGTTGTTTATTTGACGTTGTTGTTGTTGTTTATTTGACGTTGTTGTTGTTGTTGTTGACGTTGATGTTGTTGTTGTTGTTTATTTGACATTGTTGTTGTTGTTGATGATGTTGTTGTTGTTGTTGTTTATTTGACATTGTTGTTGTTGTTGTTGTTGATGTTGTTGTTGTTTATTTGACGTTGTTGTTGTGGTTGTTGTTGTTGTTGTTCTTTATTTGACGTTGTTGTTGTTTATTTGACGTTGTTGTTGTTGACGTTGTTGTTGTTGTTATTGTTTATTTGACGTTGTTGTTGTTGTTGTTTATTTGACATTGTTGTTGTTGTTAACGTAGTTGTTGTTGTTGTTTATTTGACATTGTTGTTGTTGTTGTTGTTGACGTTGTTGTTGTTGTTGTTGTTTATTTGACGTTGTTTTAATATTGTTGTTTATTTGAAATTCTTGTTGTTATTTATTTGACGTTGTTGTGGGTGACATTGTTGTTGTTGTTGTTTATTTGACGTTGTTGTTGTTGTTTATTTGACGTAGTTGTTTTTGTTTATTTGACGGTGTTGTTGTTGTTGTTGTTGTTGTTTATTTGACATTGTTGTTGTTTATTTGACGGTATTGTTGTTGTTGTTGTTTATTTGACGTTGTTGTTGTTGTTGTTTATTTGACGTTGTTGTTATTGTTGACGTTGTTGTTGTTGTTGTTGTTTATTTGACATTTTTATTGTTGTTGACATAGTTGTTGTTGTTGTTTATTTGACATTGTTGTTGTTGTTGTTGTTGACGTTGTTGTTGTTGTTGTTTATTTGACGTTGTTGTTGTTTATTTGACGTTGTTGTTGTTGTTTATTTGACGGTGTTGTTGTTGTTGTTATTTATATGACGTTGTTATTGTTGTTGTTGTTTATTTGACGTTGTTGTTATTGTTGACGTTGTTGTTGTTGTTTATTTGATGTTGTTGTTGTTGTTGACATAGTTGTTGTTGTTTATTTCACGTTGTTGTTGTTGACGTTGTTGTTTATTTGACGTTGTTGTTGTTGTTTATTTGACGTTGTTGTTGTTGTTGACGTTGTTGTTGTTCTTTATTTGACGTTGTTGTTGTTATTTATTTGACATTGTTGTTGTTGTTGTTGTTGACGGTGTTGTTGTTGTTTATTTGACGTTGTTGTTGTTATTTATTTGACATTGTTGTTGTTGTTGACATTATTGTTGTTGTTTATTATACATTGTTGTTGTTGTTGTTGTTGTTGACGTTGTTGTTGTTGTTGTTGCTTATTTGACGTTGTTTTAGTATTGTTGTTTATTTGACATTGTTGTTGTTAGTTATTTGACGTTGTTGTGGGTGACATTGTTGTTGTTGTTGTTGTTTATTTGACATTGTTTTAGTATTGTTGTTTATTTGACATTGTTGTTGTTATTTATTTGACGTTGTTGTGGGTGACATTGTTGTTGTTGTTGTTGTTGTTGTTGTTTATTTGACGTAGTTGTTGTTGTTGACGTTGTTGTTGTTGTTTATTTGACGTTTTTGTTGTTGTTGATGTTGTTGTTGTTGTTGCTTATTTGACGTTGTTGTTGTTGTTATTGTTATTGTTGTTGTTGTTGTTGTTTATTTGACATTGTTGTTGTTGTTGTTTATTTGACGTTGTTGTTGTTGTTTATTTGACGTTGTTGTTGTTGACGGTGTTTTGTTGTTGTTGTTTATTTGACATTGTTTTTGTTGTTGTTGACGTTGTTGTTGTTTATTTGACGTTGTTGTTGTTGTTGTTGTTGTTTATTTGACGTTGTTGTTGTTTATTTGACGTTGTTGTTGTTTATTTGACGTTATTGTTGTTGACGTTGTTGTTGTTGTTGTTATTGTTTATTTGACGTTGGTGTTGTTTATTTGACGTAGTTGTTGTTGTTGTTATTTATTTGACGTTTTTGTTGTTGTTGATGTTGTTGTTGTTGTTGTTTATTTGACGGTGTTGTTGTTGTTGTTGTTTATTTGACGTTGTTATTGTTGTTGTTGTTGTTGTTGACGTTGTTGTTGTTGTTGTTTATTTGATGTTGTTTTTGACGTTGTTGTTTATTTGACGTTGTTGTTATTGTTGTTTATTTGACGTTGTTGTTGTTGTTGACGTTGTTGTTGTTGTTGTTGTTTATTTGACGTTGTTGTTGTTGTTTATTTGACATTGTTGTTGTTTATTTGACATTGTTGTTGTTGTTGACGGTGTTGTTGTTGTTGTTGTTTATTTGACGTTGATGTTGTTTACTTGACGGTATTGTTGTTGTTGTTGTTTATTTGACGTTGTTGTTGTTGTTGTTGTTTATTTGACATTTTTGTTGTTGTTGACATAGTTGTTGTTCTTGTTGTTTATTTGACGTTGTTGTTGTTGTTGAGGTTGTTGTTGTTGTTTATTTGACGTTGTTGTTATTGTTGTTTATTTGACGTTGTTGTTGTTGTTGTTGTTGTTGTTGTTGTTGTTTATTTGACGTTGTTGTTGTTGTTGTTTATTTGACGTTGTTATTGTTGTTGTTGTTTATTTGACATTGTTGTTATTGTTTTTGACGTTGTTGTAGTTGTTTATTTGATGTTGTTGTTGTTGACATAATTGTTGTTGTTGTTTATTTCACGTTGTTGTTGTTGTTGTTGACGTTGTTGTTGTTGTTTATTTGACGTTGTTGTTGTTGTTGTTGACGTTGTTGTTGTTGTTGTTTATTTGATGTTGTTGTTGTTGTTTATTTGACATTGTTGTTGTTGTTGACGGTGTTGTTGATGTTGTTGTTTATTTGACATTGTTGTTGTTGTTGTTGACGTTGTTGTTGTTTATTTGACGTTGTTGTTGTTGTTGTTGTTGTTCTTTATTTGACGTTGTTGTTGTTTATTTGACGTTGTTGTTGTTGACGTTGTTATTGTTGTTATTGTTTATTTGACGTTGTTGTTTTTTGTTTATTTGACATTGTTGTTGTTGTTGACGTTGTTGTTGTTGTTGTTTATTTGACATTGTTGTTGTTGTTGTTGTTGACGTTGTTGTTGTTGTTGTTGTTGTTTATTTGACGTTGTTTTAATATTGTTGTTTATTTGAAATTGTTGTTGTTATTTATTTGACGTTGTTGTGGGTGACATTGTTGTTGTTGTTGTTTATTTGACGTTGTTGTTGTTGTTTATTTGACGTAGTTGTTGTTGTTTATTTGACGGTGTTGTTGTTGTTGTTGTTGTTGTTTATTTGACGTTGTTGTTGTTTATTTGACGGTATTGTTGTTGTTGTTGTTTATTTGACATTGTTGTTGTTGTTGTTTATTTTACGTTGTTGTTATTGTTGACGTTGTTGTTGTTGTTGTTTATTTGACATTTTTATTGTTGTTGACATAGTTGTTGTTGTTGTTGTTTATTTGACGTTGTTGTTGTTGTTGCTGTTGACGTTGTTGTTGTTGTTGTTTATTTGACGTTGTTGTTGTTGTTGTTGTTTATTTGACATTTTTGTTGTTGTTGACATAGTTGTTGTTCTTGTTGTTTATTTGACGTTGTTGTTGTTGTTGAGGTTGTTGTTGTTGTTTATTTGACGTTGTTGTTATTGTTGTTTATTTGACGTTGTTGTTGTTGTTGTTGTTGTTGTTGTTGTTGTTTATTTGACGTTGTTGTTGTTATTGTTTATTTGACGTTGTTATTGTTGTTGTTGTTTATTTGACATTGTTGTTATTGTTTTTGACGTTGTTGTAGTTGTTTATTTGATGTTGTTGTTGTTGACATAATTGTTGTTGTTGTTTATTTCACGTTGTTGTTGTTGTTGTTGACGTTGTTGTTGTTGTTTATTTGACGTTGTTGTTGTTGTTGTTGACGTTGTTGTTGTTGTTGTTTATTTGATGTTGTTGTTGTTGTTTATTTGACATTGTTGTTGTTGTTGACGGTGTTGTTGTTGTTGTTGTTTATTTGACATTGTTGTTGTTGTTGTTGACGTTGTTGTTGTTTATTTGACGTTGTTGTTGTTGTTGTTGTTCTTTATTTGACGTTGTTGTTGTTTATTTGACGTTGTTGTTATTGACGTTGTTGTTGTTGTTATTGTTTATTTGACGTTGTTGTTTTTTGTTTATTTGACATTGTTGTTGTTGTTGACGTTGTTGTTGTTGTTGTTTATTTGACATTGTTGTTGTTGTTGTTGTTGACGTTGTTGTTGTTGTTGTTGTTTATTTGACGTTGTTTTAATATTGTTGTTTATTTGAAATTGTTGTTGTTATTTATTTGACGTTGTTGTGGGTGACATTGTTGTTGTTGTTGTTTATTTGACGTTGTTGTTGTTGTTTATTTGACGTAGTTGTTGTTGTTTATTTGACGGTGTTGTTGTTGTTGTTGTTGTTTATTTGACGTTGTTGTTGTTTATTTGACGGTATTGTTGTTGTTGTTGTTTATTTGACATTGTTGTTGTTGTTGTTTATTTTACGTTGTTATTATTGTTGACGTTGTTGTTGTTGTTGTTTATTTGACATTTTTATTGTTGTTGACATAGTTGTTGTTGTTGTTGTTTATTTGACGTTGTTGTTGTTGTTGCTGTTGACGTTGTTGTTGTTGTTGTTTATTTGACGTTGTTGTTGTTTATTTGACGTTGTTGTTGTTGTTTATTTGACGGTGTTGTTGTTGTTGTTATTTATTTGACGTTGTTATTGTTGTTGTTGTTTATTTGACGTTGTTGTTATTGTTGACGTTGTTGTTATTGTTGACGTTGTTGTTATTGTTGACGTTGTTGTTGTTGTTTATTTGATGTTGTTGTTGTTGTTGACATAGTTGTTGTTGTTTATTTCATGTTGTTGTTGTTGACGTTGTTGTTTATTTGACGTTGTTGTTTATTTGACGTTGTTGTTGTTGTTTATTTGACGTTGTTGTTGTTGACGTTCTTGTTGTTGTTATTTATTTGACGTTGTTGTTGTTATTTATTTGACATTGTTGTTGTTGTTGACGGTGTTGTTGTTGTTTATTTGACGTTGTTGTTGTTATTTATTTGACATTGTTGTTGTTGTTGACGTTGTTGTTGTTTTTTATTTGATAGTTGTTGTTGTTGTTGTTGACGTTGTTGTTGTTGTTGTTGTTGTTTATTTGACGTTGTTTTAGTATTGTTGTTTATTTGACATTGTTGTTGTTAGTTATTTGACGTTGTTGTGGGTGACATTGTTGTTGTTGTTGTTTATTTGACATTGTTTTAGTATTGTTGTTTATTTGACATTGTTGTTGTTATTTATTTGACGTTGTTGTGGGTGACATTGTTGTTGTTGTTGTTGTTGTTGTTGTTTTTGTTGTTTATTTGACGTAGTTGTTGTTGTTGACGTTGTTGTTGTTGTTTATTTGACGTTTGTGTTGTTGTTGATGTTGTTGTTGTTGTTGCTTATTTGACGTTGTTGTTGTTATTATTGTTATTGTTGTTGTTGTTGTTGTTTATTTGACATTGTTGTTGTTGTTGTTTATTTGACGTTGTTGTTGTTGTTTATTTGACGTTGTTGTTGTTGACGGTGTTTTGTTGTTGTTGTTTATTTGACATTGTTTTTGTTGTTGTTGACGTTGTTGTTGTTTATTTGACGTTGTTGTTGATGTTGTTCTTTATTTGACGTTGTTGTTGATGTTGTTCTTTATTTGACGTTGTTGTTGTTTATTTGACGTTGTTGTTGTTTATTTGACGTTGTTGTTGTTTATTTGACGTTATTGTTGTTGACGTTGTTGTTGTTGTTATTGTTTATTTGACGTTGTTGTTGTTTATTTGACGTAGTTGTTGTTGTTGTTGTTTATTTGACGGTTTTGTTGTTGTTGATGTTGTTGTTGTTGTTGTTTATTTGACGGTGTTGTTGTTGTTGTTGTTTATTTGACGTTGTCATTGTTGTTGTTGTTGTTGTTATTGACGTTGTTGTTGTTGTTGTTTATTTGATGTTGTTGTTGTTGACATGGTAGTTGTGGTTTATTTTACGTTGTTGTTGTTTTTGACGTTGTTGTTTATTTGACGTTGTTGTTGTTGTTGTTTATTTGACGTTGTTATTGTTGTTGTTTATTTGACGTTGTTGTTATTGTTTATTTGACATTGTTGTTGTTGTTTACGGTGTTGTTGTTGTTGTTGTTGTTTATTTGACGTTGATGTTGTTTACTTGACGGTATTGTTGTTGTTGTTGTTGTTGTTGTTGTTGTTTATTTAACGTTGTTGTTGTTGTTGTTGTTTATTTGACATTTTTGTTGTTGTTGACATAGTTGTTGTTGTTGTTGTTTATTTGACGTTGTTGTTGTTGTTGAGGTTGTTGTTGTTGTTTATTTGACGTTGTTGTTGTTGTTGTTTTTGTTTATTTGACGTTGTTGTTGTTGTTGTTGTTGTTTATTTGACGTTGTTGTTGTTGTTGTTGTTTATTTGACGTTGTTGTTGTTGTTGTTGTTTATTTGACGTTGTTGTTATTGTTTTTGACGTTGTTGTAGTTGTTTATTTGATGTTGTTGTTGTTGACATAGTTGTTGTTGTTGTTTTTTTCACGTTGTTGTTGTTGTTGACGTTGTTGTTTATTTGACATTGTTGTTGTTGTTTATATGACGTTGTTGTTGTTGTTGTTGACGTTGTTGTTGTTGTTGTTGTTTATTTGATGTTGTTGTTGTTGTTTATTTGACATTGTTGTTGTTGTTGACGGTGTTGTTGTTGTTGTTGTTTATTTGACATTGTTGTTGTTGTTGTTGACGTTGTTGTTGTTTATTTGACGTTGTTGTTGTTGTTGTTCTTTATTTGACGTTGTTGTTGTTTATTTGACGTTGTTGTTGTTGACGTTGTTGTTGTTGTTATTGTTTATTTGACGTTGTTGTTGTTGTTTCTTTGACGTAGTTGTTGTTGTTGACGTTGTTGTTGTTGTTTATTTGACGTTTTTGTTGTTGTTGTTTTTGTTGTTGTTTATTTGACGTTGTTGTTGTTATTATTTATTTGACGTTGTTGTTGTTGTTGTTGTTTATTTGACGTTGTTGTTGTTGTTATTGTTGTTGTTGTTGTTGTTGTTGTTGTTGTTTATTTGACGTTGTTGTTGTTGTTGTTTATTTGACGTTGTTGTTGTTGTTGTTTATTTGACGTTGTTGTTGTTGTTGTTTATTTGACGGTGTTGTTGTTGTTGTTGTTGTTGTTTATTTGACGCTGTTATTGTTGTTGTTGTTTATTTGACGTTGTTGTTATTGTTTTTGACGTTGTTGTAGTTGTTTATTTGATGTTGTTGTTGTTGACATAGTTGTTGTTGTTGTTTATTTCACGTTGTTGTTGTTGTTGTTGACGTTGTTGTTTATTTGACGTTGTTGTTGTTGTTTATTTGACGTTGTTGTTGTTGTTGTTGACGTTGATGTTGTTGTTGTTGTTTATTTGACATTGTTGTTGTTGTTGACGATGTTGTTGTTGTTGTTGTTTATTTGACATTGTTGTTGTTGTTGTTGATGTTGTTGTTGTTTATTTGACGTTGTTGTTGTGGTTGTTGTTGTTGTTGTTCTTTATTTGACGTTGTTGTTGTTTATTTGACGTTGTTGTTGTTGACGTTGTTGTTGTTGTTATTGTTTATTTGACGTTGTTGTTGTTGTTGTTTATTTGACATTGTTGTTGTTGTTAACGTAGTTGTTGTTGTTGTTTATTTGACATTGTTGTTGTTGTTGTTGTTGACGTTGTTGTTGTTGTTGTTGTTTATTTGACGTTGTTTTAATATTGTTGTTTATTTGAAATTCTTGTTGTTATTTATTTGACGTTGTTGTGGGTGACATTGTTGTTGTTGTTGTTTATTTGACGTTGTTGTTGTTGTTTATTTGACGTAGTTGTTTTTGTTTATTTGACGGTGTTGTTGTTGTTGTTGTTGTTTATTTGACATTGTTGTTGTTTATTTGACGGTATTGTTGTTGTTGTTGTTTATTTGACGTTGTTGTTGTTGTTGTTTATTTGACGTTGTTGTTATTGTTGACGTTGTTGTTGTTGTTGTTGTTTATTTGACATTTTTATTGTTGTTGACATAGTTGTTGTTGTTGTTTATTTGACATTGTTGTTGTTGTTGTTGTTGACGTTGTTGTTGTTGTTGTTTATTTGACGTTGTTGTTGTTTATTTGACGTTGTTGTTGTTGTTTATTTGACGGTGTTGTTGTTGTTGTTATTTATATGACGTTGTTATTGTTGTTGTTGTTTATTTGACGTTGTTGTTATTGTTGACGTTGTTGTTGTTGTTTATTTGATGTTGTTGTTGTTGTTGACATAGTTGTTGTTGTTTATTTCACGTTGTTGTTGTTGACGTTGTTGTTTATTTGACGTTGTTGTTGTTGTTTATTTGACGTTGTTGTTGTTGTTGACGTTGTTGTTGTTCTTTATTTGACGTTGTTGTTGTTATTTATTTGACATTGTTGTTGTTGTTGTTGTTGACGGTGTTGTTGTTGTTTATTTGACGTTGTTGTTGTTATTTATTTGACATTGTTGTTGTTGTTGACATTATTGTTGTTGTTTATTATACATTGTTGTTGTTGTTGTTGTTGTTGACGTTGTTGTTGTTGTTGTTGCTTATTTGACGTTGTTTTAGTATTGTTGTTTATTTGACATTGTTGTTGTTAGTTATTTGACGTTGTTGTGGGTGACATTGTTGTTGTTGTTGTTGTTTATTTGACATTGTTTTAGTATTGTTGTTTATTTGACATTGTTGTTGTTATTTATTTGACGTTGTTGTGGGTGACATTGTTGTTGTTGTTGTTGTTGTTGTTGTTTATTTGACGTAGTTGTTGTTGTTGACGTTGTTGTTGTTGTTTATTTGACGTTTTTGTTGTTGTTGATGTTGTTGTTGTTGTTGCTTATTTGACGTTGTTGTTGTTGTTATTGTTATTGTTGTTGTTGTTGTTGTTTATTTGACATTGTTGTTGTTGTTGTTTATTTGACGTTGTTGTTGTTGTTTATTTGACGTTGTTGTTGTTGACGGTGTTTTGTTGTTGTTGTTTATTTGACATTGTTTTTGTTGTTGTTGACGTTGTTGTTGTTTATTTGACGTTGTTGTTGTTGTTGTTGTTGTTGTTTATTTGACGTTGTTGTTGTTTATTTGACGTTGTTGTTGTTTATTTGACGTTATTGTTGTTGACGTTGTTGTTGTTGTTGTTATTGTTTATTTGACGTTGGTGTTGTTTATTTGACGTAGTTGTTGTTGTTGTTGTTTATTTGACGTTTTTGTTGTTGTTGATGTTGTTGTTGTTGTTGTTTATTTGACGGTGTTGTTGTTGTTGTTGTTTATTTGACGTTGTTATTGTTGTTGTTGTTGTTGTTGACGTTGTTGTTGTTGTTGTTTATTTGATGTTGTTTTTGACGTTGTTGTTTATTTGACGTTGTTGTTATTGTTGTTTATTTGACGTTGTTGTTGTTGTTGACGTTGTTGTTGTTGTTGTTGTTTATTTGACGTTGTTGTTGTTGTTTATTTGACATTGTTGTTGTTGTTGACGGTGTTGTTGTTGTTGTTGTTTATTTGACGTTGATGTTGTTTACTTGACGGTATTGTTGTTGTTGTTGTTTATTTGACGTTGTTGTTGTTGTTGTTGTTTATTTGACATTTTTGTTGTTGTTGACATAGTTGTTGTTCTTGTTGTTTATTTGACGTTGTTGTTGTTGTTGAGGTTGTTGTTGTTGTTTATTTGACGTTGTTGTTATTGTTGTTTATTTGACGTTGTTGTTGTTGTTGTTGTTGTTGTTGTTGTTTATTTGACGTTGTTGTTGTTGTTGTTTATTTGACGTTGTTATTGTTGTTGTTGTTTATTTGACATTGTTGTTATTGTTTTTGACGTTGTTGTAGTTGTTTATTTGATGTTGTTGTTGTTGACATAATTGTTGTTGTTGTTTATTTCACGTTGTTGTTGTTGTTGTTGACGTTGTTGTTGTTGTTTATTTGACGTTGTTGTTGTTGTTGTTGACGTTGTTGTTGTTGTTGTTTATTTGATGTTGTTGTTGTTGTTGTTTATTTGACATTGTTGTTGTTGTTGACGGTGTTGTTGATGTTGTTGTTTATTTGACATTGTTGTTGTTGTTGTTGACGTTGTTGTTGTTTATTTGACGTTGTTGTTGTTGTTGTTGTTGTTGTTCTTTATTTGACGTTGTTGTTGTTTATTTGACGTTGTTGTTGTTGACGTTGTTATTGTTGTTATTGTTTATTTGACGTTGTTGTTTTTTGTTTATTTGACATTGTTGTTGTTGTTGACGTTGTTGTTGTTGTTGTTTATTTGACATTGTTGTTGTTGTTGTTGTTGACGTTGTTGTTGTTGTTGTTGTTGTTTATTTGACGTTGTTTTAATATTGTTGTTTATTTGAAATTGTTGTTGTTATTTATTTGACGTTGTTGTGGGTGACATTGTTGTTGTTGTTGTTTATTTGACGTTGTTGTTGTTGTTGTTTATTTGACGTAGTTGTTGTTGTTTATTTGACGGTGTTGTTGTTGTTGTTGTTGTTGTTTATTTGACGTTGTTGTTGTTTATTTGACGGTATTGTTGTTGTTGTTGTTTATTTGACATTGTTGTTGTTGTTGTTTATTTTACGTTGTTGTTATTGTTGACGTTGTTGTTGTTGTTGTTTATTTGACATTTTTATTGTTGTTGACATAGTTGTTGTTGTTGTTGTTTATTTGACGTTGTTGTTGTTGTTGCTGTTGACGTTGTTGTTGTTGTTGTTTATTTGACGTTGTTGTTGTTGTTGTTGTTTATTTGACATTTTTGTTGTTGTTGACATAGTTGTTGTTCTTGTTGTTTATTTGACGTTGTTGTTGTTGTTGAGGTTGTTGTTGTTGTTTATTTGACGTTGTTGTTATTGTTGTTTATTTGACGTTGTTGTTGTTGTTGTTGTTGTTGTTGTTGTTGTTGTTTATTTGACGTTGTTGTTGTTGTTGTTTATTTGACGTTGTTATTGTTGTTGTTGTTTATTTGACATTGTTGTTATTGTTTTTGACGTTGTTGTAGTTGTTTATTTGATGTTGTTGTTGTTGACATAATTGTTGTTGTTGTTTATTTCACGTTGTTGTTGTTGTTGTTGACGTTGTTGTTGTTGTTTATTTGACGTTGTTGTTGTTGTTGTTGACGTTGTTGTTGTTGTTGTTTATTTGATGTTGTTGTTGTTGTTTATTTGACATTGTTGTTGTTGTTGACGGTGTTGTTGTTGTTGTTGTTTATTTGACATTGTTGTTGTTGTTGTTGACGTTGTTGTTGTTTATTTGACGTTGTTGTTGTTGTTGTTGTTGTTCTTTATTTGACGTTGTTGTTGTTTATTTGACGTTGTTGTTGTTGACGTTGTTGTTGTTGTTATTGTTTATTTGACGTTGTTGTTTTTTGTTTATTTGACATTGTTGTTGTTGTTGACGTTGTTGTTGTTGTTGTTTATTTGACATTGTTGTTGTTGTTGTTGTTGTTGACGTTGTTGTTGTTGTTGTTGTTGTTTATTTGACGTTGTTTTAATATTGTTGTTTATTTGAAATTGTTGTTGTTATTTATTTGACGTTGTTGTGGGTGACATTGTTGTTGTTGTTGTTTATTTGACGTTGTTGTTGTTGTTTATTTGACGTAGTTGTTGTTGTTTATTTGACGGTGTTGTTGTTGTTGTTGTTGTTTATTTGACGTTGTTGTTGTTTATTTGACGGTATTGTTGTTGTTGTTGTTTATTTGACATTGTTGTTGTTGTTGTTTATTTTACGTTGTTGTTATTGTTGACGTTGTTGTTGTTGTTTATTTGACATTTTTATTGTTGTTGACATAGTTGTTGTTGTTGTTGTTTATTTGACGTTGTTGTTGTTGTTGCTGTTGACGTTGTTGTTGTTGTTGTTTATTTGACGTTGTTGTTGTTTATTTGACGTTGTTGTTGTTGTTTATTTGACGGTGTTGTTGTTGTTGTTATTTATTTGACGTTGTTATTGTTGTTGTTGTTTATTTGACGTTGTTGTTATTGTTGACGTTGTTGTTATTGTTGACGTTGTTGTTATTGTTGACGTTGTTGTTGTTGTTTATTTGATGTTGTTGTTGTTGTTGACATAGTTGTTGTTGTTTATTTCACGTTGTTGTTGTTGACGTTGTTGTTTATTTGACGTTGTTGTTGTTGTTTATTTGACGTTGTTGTTGTTGACGTTCTTGTTGTTGTTATTTATTTGACGTTGTTGTTGTTATTTATTTGACATTGTTGTTGTTGTTGACGGTGTTGTTGTTGTTTATTTGACGTTGTTGTTGTTATTTATTTGACATTGTTGTTGTTGTTGACGTTGTTGTTGTTTTTTATTTGACAGTTGTTGTTGTTGTTGTTGACGTTGTTGTTGTTGTTGTTGTTTATTTGACGTTGTTTTAGTATTGTTGTTTATTTGACATTGTTGTTGTTAGTTATTTGACGTTGTTGTGGGTGACATTGTTGTTGTTGTTGTTTATTTGACATTGTTTTAGTATTGTTGTTTATTTGACATTGTTGTTGTTATTTATTTGACGTTGTTGTGGGTGACATTGTTGTTGTTGTTGTTGTTGTTGTTTTTGTTGTTTATTTGACGTAGTTGTTGTTGTTGACGTTGTTGTTGTTGTTTATTTGACGTTTGTGTTGTTGTTGATGTTGTTGTTGTTGTTGCTTATTTGACGTTGTTGTTGTTATTATTGTTATTGTTGTTGTTGTTGTTGTTTATTTGACATTGTTGTTGTTGTTGTTTATTTGACGTTGTTGTTGTTGTTTATTTGACGTTGTTGTTGTTGACGGTGTTTTGTTGTTGTTGTTTATTTGACATTGTTTTTGTTGTTGTTGATGTTGTTCTTTATTTGACGTTGTTGTTGATGTTGTTCTTTATTTGACGTTGTTGTTGTTTATTTGACGTTGTTGTTGTTTATTTGACGTTGTTGTTTATTTGACGTTGTTGTTTATTTGACGTTATTGTTGTTGTTGACGTTGTTGTTGTTGTTATTGTTTATTTGACGTTGTTGTTTTTTGTTTATTTGACATTGTTGTTGTTGTTGACGTTGTTGTTGTTGTTTATTTGACATTGTTGTTGTTGTTGTTGTTGACGTTGTTGTTGTTGTTGTTGTTGTTTATTTGACGTTGTTTTAATATTGTTGTTTATTTGAAATTGTTGTTGTTATTTATTTGACGTTGTTGTGGGTGACATTGTTGTTGTTGTTGTTTATTTGACGTTGTTGTTGTTGTTTATTTGACGTAGTTGTTGTTGTTTATTTGACGGTGTTGTTGTTGTTGTTGTTGTTTATTTGACGTTGTTGTTGTTTATTTGACGGTATTGTTGTTGTTGTTGTTTATTTGACATTGTTGTTGTTGTTGTTTATTTTACGTTGTTGTTATTGTTGACGTTGTTGTTGTTGTTGTTTATTTGACATTTTTATTGTTGTTGACATAGTTGTTGTTGTTGTTTATTTGACGTTGTTTTTGTTGTTGCTGTTGACGTTGTTGTTGTTGTTGTTTATTTGACGTTGTTGTTGTTTATTTGACGTTGTTGTTGTTGTTTATTTGACGGTGTTGTTGTTGTTGTTATTTATTTGACGTTGTTATTGTTGTTGTTGTTTATTTGACGTTGTTGTTATTGTTGACGTTGTTGTTATTGTTGACGTTGTTGTTATTGTTGACGTTGTTGTTGTTGTTTATTTGATGTTGTTGTTGTTGTTGACATAGTTGTTGTTGTTTATTTCACGTTGTTGTTGTTGACGTTGTTGTTTATTTGACGTTGTTGTTGTTGTTTATTTGACGTTGTTGTTGTTGACGTTCTTGTTGTTGTTATTTATTTGACGTTGTTGTTGTTATTTATTTGACATTGTTGTTGTTGTTGACGGTGTTGTTGTTGTTTATTTGACGTTGTTGTTGTTATTTATTTGACATTGTTGTTGTTGTTGACGTTGTTGTTGTTTTTTATTTGACAGTTGTTGTTGTTGTTGTTGACGTTGTTGTTGTTGTTGTTGTTTATTTGACGTTGTTTTAGTATTGTTGTTTATTTGACATTGTTGTTGTTAGTTATTTGACGTTGTTGTGGGTGACATTGTTGTTGTTGTTGTTTATTTGACATTGTTTTAGTATTGTTGTTTATTTGACATTGTTGTTGTTATTTATTTGACGTTGTTGTGGGTGACATTGTTGTTGTTGTTGTTGTTGTTTTTGTTGTTTATTTGACGTAGTTGTTGTTGTTGACGTTGTTGTTGTTGTTTATTTGACGTTTGTGTTGTTGTTGATGTTGTTGTTGTTGTTGCTTATTTGACGTTGTTGTTGTTATTATTGTTATTGTTGTTGTTGTTGTTGTTTATTTGACATTGTTGTTGTTGTTGTTTATTTGACGTTGTTGTTGTTGACGGTGTTTTGTTGTTGTTGTTTATTTGACATTGTTTTTGTTGTTGTTGACGTTGTTGTTGTTTATTTGACGTTGTTGTTGATGTTGTTCTTTATTTGACGTTGTTGTTGATGTTGTTCTTTATTTGACGTTGTTGTTGTTTATTTGACGTTGTTGTTGTTTATTTGACGTTGTTGTTGTTTATTTGACGTTATTGTTGTTGACATTGTTGTTGTTGTTATTGTTTATTTGACGTTGTTGTTGTTTATTTGACGTAGTTGTTGTTGTTGTTGTTTATTTGACGTTTTTGTTGTTGTTGATGTTGTTGTTGTTGTTGTTTATTTGACGGTGTTGTTGTTGTTGTTGTTTATTTGACGTTGTCATTGTTGTTGTTGTTGTTGTTGTTGTTGACGTTGTTGTTGTTGTTGTTTATTTGATGTTGTTGTTGTTGACATGGTAGTTGTGGTTTATTTTACGTTGTTGATGTTTTTGACGTTGTTGTTTATTTGACGTTGTTGTTGTTGTTGTTTATTTGACGTTGTTGTTGTTGTTGTTTATTTGACGTTGTTGTTATTGTTTATTTGACATTGTTGTTGTTGTTTACGGTGTTGTTGTTGTTGTTGTTGTTTATTTGACGTTGATGTTGTTTACTTGACGGTATTGTTGTTGTTGTTGTTGTTGTTGTTTATTTAACGTTGTTGTTGTTGTTGTTGTTTATTTGACATTTTTGTTGTTGTTGACATAGTTGTTGTTGTTGTTGTTTATTTGACGTTGTTGTTGTTGTTGAGGTTGTTGTTGTTGTTTATTTGACGTTGTTGTTGTTGTTGTTGTTGTTTATTTGACGTTGTTGTTGTTGTTGTTGTTGTTGTTTATTTGACGTTGTTGTTGTTGTTGTTGTTTATTTGACGTTGTTATTGTTGTTGTTGTTTATTTGACGTTGTTGTTATTGTTTTTGACGTTGTTGTAGTTGTTTATTTGATGTTGTTGTTGTTGACATAGTTGTTGTTGTTGTTTATTTCACGTTGTTGTTGTTGTTGACGTTGTTGTTTATTTGACATTGTTGTTGTTGTTTATATGACGTTGTTGTTGTTGTTGTTGACGTTGTTGTTGTTGTTGTTGTTTATTTGATGTTGTTGTTGTTGTTTATTTGACATTGTTGTTGTTGTTGACGGTGTTGTTGTTGTTGTTGTTTATTTGACATTGTTGTTGTTGTTGTTGACGTTGTTGTTGTTTATTTGACGTTGTTGTTGTTGTTGTTGTTGTTGTTCTTTATTTGACGTTGTTGTTGTTTATTTGACGTTGTTGTTGTTGACGTTGTTGTTGTTGTTATTGTTTATTTGACGTTGTTGTTGTTGTTTCTTTGACGTAGTTGTTGTTGTTGACGTTGTTGTTGTTGTTGTTTATTTGACGTTTTTGTTGTTGTTGTTTTTGTTGTTGTTTATTTGACGTTGTTGTTGTTATTATTTATTTGACGTTGTTGTTGTTGTTGTTTATTTGACGTTGTTGTTGTTGTTATTGTTGTTGTTGTTGTTGTTGTTGTTGTTGTTTATTTGACGTTATTGTTGTTGTTGTTGTTGTTGTTTATTTGACGTTGTTATTGTTGTTGTTTATTTGACGTTGTTGTTGTTGTTGACGTTGTTTTTGTTGTTGTTTATTTGACGTTGTTGATGTTGTTGACGTTGTTTATTTGACGTTGTTGTTGTTGTTTATTTGACGTTGTTGTTGTTGACGGTGTTGTTGTTGTTGTTGTTTATTTGACATTGTTGTTGTTGTTGTTGACGTTGTTGTTGTTTATTTGACGTTGTTGTTGTTTTTGTTCTTTATTTGACGTTGTTGTTGTTTATTTGACGTTGTTGTTGTTTATTTGACGTTCTTGTTGTTGTTTATTTGACGTTATTGTTGTTGACGTTGTTGTTGTTGTTATTGTTTATTTGACGTTGTTGTTTTTTATTTGACGTAGTTGTTGTTGTTGACGTTGTTGTTGTTGTTGTTGTTTATTTGACGTTTTTGTTGTTGTTGTTGTTTATTTGACGTTGTTGTTGTTTATTTGACGATGTTGTTGTTGTTGTTGTTGTTTATTTGACATTGTTATTGTTGTTGTTGTTGTTGTTGTTGACGTTGTTGTTGTTGTTATTTATTTGACGTTGTTGTTGTCGTTGTTTTTGTTGTTGTTTATTTGACGTTGTTGTTGTTGTTGTTTATTTGACGTTGTTGTTGTTGTTGTTGTTTATTTGACGGTGTTGTTGTTGTTGTTTATTTGACGTTGTTGTTGTTGTTGATTATTTGACGTTGTTGTTGTTGATGACGTTGTTGTTGTTGTTTATTTGACGTTGTTGTTGTTGACATAGTTGTTGTTGTTGTTTATTTGACGTTATTGTTGTTGTTGTTGACGTTGTTGTTGTTGTTTATTTGACGTTGTTGTTGTTGTTGTTCTTTATTTGACGTTGTTGTTGTTTATTTGACGTTGTTGTTGTTTATTTGACGTTGTTGTTGTTGTTGTTGTTTATTTGACGTTGTTGTTATTGTTGTTTATTTGACGTTGTTGTTGTTGTTTATTTGACGGTGTTGTTGTTGTTGTTGTTTATTTAACGTTGTTATTGTTGTTGTTGTTTATTGGACGTTGCTGTTATTGTTGACGTTGTTGTTGTTATTGTTTATTTGATGTTGTTGTTATTGTTGACATAGTTGTTGTTTTTTATTTCACGTTGTTGTTGTTGTTGACGTTGTTGTTTATTTGACGTTGTTGTTGTTGTTAATTTGACGTTGTTGTTGTTGTTGTTGACGTTGTTGTTGTTGTTTATTTGACGTTGTTGTTGTTTATTTGACATTGTTGTTCTTGTTGACGGTGTTGTTGTTGTTTATTTGACGTTGTTGTTGTTATTTATTTGACATTGTTGTTGTTGTTGACGTTGTTGTTGTTGTTGTTGTTTATTTGACATTGTTGTTGTTTATTTGATGTTGTTGTTATTTATTTGACATTGTTGTTGTTGTTGACGTTGTTATTGTTGTTGTTTATTTGACATTGTTGTTGTTGTTGTTGTTGTTGTTTATTTAACGTTGTTTTAGTATTGTTGTTTATTTGACATTGTTGTTGTTATTTATTTGACGTTGTTGTGGGTGACATTGTTGTTGTTGTTGTTGTTTATTTGACGTTGTTTTAGAATTGTTGTTTATTTGACATTGTTGTTGTTATTTATTTGACGTTGTTGTGGGTGACATTGTTGTTGTTGTTGTTGTTGTTGTTTATTTGACGTAGTTGTTGTTGTTGACGTTGTTGTTGTTGTTGTTGTTTATTTGACGTTTTTGTTGTTGTTGATGTTGTTGTTGTTGTTGCTTATTTGACGTTGTTGTTGTTGTTGTTTATTTGACGTTGTTGTTATTGTTTATTTGACGTTGTTGTTGTTGACGGTGTTGTTGTTGTTGTTTATTTGACATTGTTGTTGTTGTTGTTGACGGTGTTGTTGTTGTTGTTGTTTATTTGACATTGTTGTTGTTGTTGTTGACGTTGTTGTTGTTTATTTGACGTTGTTGTTGTTGTTGTTGTTCTTTATTTGACGTTGTTGTTGTTTATTTGACGTTGTTGTTGTTGATGTTGTTGTTGTTGTTATTGTTTATTTGACGTTGTTGTTGTTTATTTGACGTAGTTATTGTTTTTGACGTTGTTGTTGTTGTTGTTGTTGTTTATTTGACGTTTTTGTTGTTGTTGTTTTTGTTGTTGTTTATTTGACGTTGTTGTTGTTATTATTTATTTGACGTTGTTGTTGTTGTTGTTGTTGTTTATTTGACGTTGTTGTTGTTGTTATTGTTGTTGTTGTTGTTGTTGTTGTTTATTTGACGTTGTTGTTGTTGTTGTTTATTTGACGTTGTTGTTGTTGTTGTTGTTTATTTGACGTTGTTGTTGTTGTTGACGTTGTTGTTGTTGTTTATTTGACGTTGTTGATGTTGTTGACGTTGATGTTGTCGTTGTTTATTTGACGTTGTTGTTGTTGTTTATTTGACGTTGTTGTTGTTGACGGTGTTGTTGTTATTGTTTATTTGACATTGTTGTTGTTGTTGTTGACGTTGTTGTTGTTTATTTGACGTTGTTGTTGTTGTTGTTCTTTATTTGACGTTGTTGTTGTTTATTTGACGTTGTTGTTGTTTATTTGACGTTGTTGTTGTTGTTTATTTGACGTTATTGTTGTTGACGTTGTTGTTGTTGTTATTGTTTATTTGACGTTGTTGTTGTTTATTTGACGTAGTTGTTGTTGTTGACGTTGTTGTTGTTGTTGTTTATTTGACGTTTTTGTTGTTGTTGTTGTTGTTGTTGTTGTTGTTTATTTGACGTTGTTGTTGTTTATTTGACGGTGTTGTTGTTGTTGTTGTTGTTTATTTGACGTTGTTATTGTTGTTGTTGTTGTTATTGTTGACGTTGTTGTTGTTGTTGTTGTTTATTTGACGTTGTTGTTGACGTTGTTTTTGTTGTTGTTTATTTGACGTTGTTGTTTATTTGACGTTGTTGTTGTTGTTGTTGTTTATTTGACGGTGTTGTTGTTGTTGTTTATTTGACGTTGTTGTTATTGTTGTTTATTTGACGTTGTTGTTGTTGATGACGTTATTGTTGTTTATTTGACGTTGTTGTTGTTGACATAGTTGTTGTTGTTGTTTATTTGACGTTATTGTTGTTGTTGTTGACGTTGTTGTTGTTGTTTATTTAACGTTGTTGTTGTTGACATAGTTGTTGTTATTGTTGTTTATTTGACGTTGTTGTTGTTGTTGTTGACGTTGTTGTTGTTGTTGTTGTTTATTTGACGTTGTTGTTGTTGTTGTTGTTTATTTGACGTTGTTGTTGTTGTTGTTTATTTGACGGTGTTGTTGTTGTTGTTGTTTATTTAACGTTGTTATTGTTGTTGTTGTTGTTTATTGGACGTTGTTGTTATTGTTGACGTTGTTGTTGTTGTTGTTGTTGTTTATTTGATGTTGTTGTTATTGTTGACATAGTTGTTGTTTTTTATTTCACGTTGTTGGTGTTGTTGACGTGGTTGTTTATTTGACGTTGTTGTTGTTGTTGTTAATTTGACGTTGTTGTTGTTGTTGACATTGTTGTTGTTGTTTATTTGACGTTGTTGTAGTTTATTTGACATTGTTGTTGTTGTTGACGGTGTTGTTGTTGTTTATTTGACGCTGTTGTTGTTATTTATTTGACATTGTTGTTGTTGTTGACGTTGTTGTTGTTGTTGTTGTTTATTTGGCATTGTTGTTGTTGTTGTTGTTGACGTTGTTGTTGTTGTTGTTGTTGTTGTTGTTTATTTGACGTTGTTTTAGTATTGTTGTTTATTTGACATTGTTGTTGTTATTTATTTGACGTTGTTGTGGGTGACATTGTTGTTGTTGTTGTTTATTTGACGTTGTTGTTGTTGTTGTTGTTTATTTGACGTAGTTGTTGTTGTTGACGTTGTTGTTGTTGTTGTTTATTTGACGTTTTTGTTGTTGTTGATGTTTTTGTTGTTGTTGCTTATTTGACGTTGTTGTTGTTGTTATTGTTGTTGTTGTTGTTATTTATTTGACGTTGTTGTTGTTGTTTATTTGACGTTGTTGTTGTTGACGAAGTTTATTTGACATTGTTGTTGTTGTTGTTGTTTATTTGACGTTGTTGTTCTTTATTTGACGTTGTTGTTGATTATTTGACATTGTTGTTGTTTATTTGGCGTTGTTGTTGTTGTTGTTTATTTGACGTTATTGTTATTGACGTTGTTGTTGTTGTTATTGTTTATTTGACGATGTTGTTGTTTATTTGACGTAGTTGTTATTGTTGACGTTGTTGTTGTTGTTTATTTGACGTTGTTGTTGTTGACGGTGTTGTTGTTGTTGTTTATTTGACATTGTTGTTGTTGTTGTTGACGTTGTTGTTGTTTATTTGACGTTGTTGTTGTTGTTGTTGTTGTTGTTCTTTATTTGACGTTGTTGTTGTTTATTTGACGTTGTTGTTGTTGACGTTGTTGTTGTTGTTATTGTTTATTTGACGTTGTTGTTGTTGTTTCTTTGACGTAGTTGTTGTTGTTGACGTTGTTGTTGTTGTTGTTTATTTGACGTTTTTGTTGTTGTTGTTTTTGTTGTTGTTTATTTGACGTTGTTGTTGTTATTATTTATTTGACGTTGTTGTTGTTGTTGTTGTTTATTTGACGTTGTTGTTGTTGTTATTGTTGTTGTTGTTGTTGTTGTTGTTGTTGTTGTTTATTTGACGTTATTGTTGTTGTTGTTGTTGTTGTTTATTTGACGTTGTTATTGTTGTTGTTTATTTGACGTTGTTGTTGTTGTTGACGTTGTTGTTGTTGTTGTTTATTTGACGTTGTTGATGTTGTTGACGTTGTTTATTTGACGTTGTTGTTGTTGTTTATTTGACGTTGTTGTTGTTGACGGTGTTGTTGTTGTTGTTGTTTATTTGACATTGTTGTTGTTGTTGTTGACGTTGTTGTTGTTTATTTGACGTTGTTGTTGTTGTTGTTCTTTATTTGACGTTGTTGTTGTTTATTTGACGTTGTTGTTGTTTATTTGACGTTCTTGTTGTTGTTTATTTGACGTTATTGTTGTTGACGTTGTTGTTGTTGTTATTGTTTATTTGACGTTGTTGTTTTTTATTTGACGTAGTTGTTGTTGTTGACGTTGTTGTTGTTGTTGTTGTTTATTTGACGTTTTTGTTGTTGTTGTTGTTTATTTGACGTTGTTGTTGTTTATTTGACGATGTTGTTGTTGTTGTTGTTGTTTATTTGACATTGTTATTGTTGTTGTTGTTGTTGTTGTTGACGTTGTTGTTGTTGTTATTTATTTGACGTTGTTGTTGTCGTTGTTTTTGTTGTTGTTTATTTGACGTTGTTGTTGTTGTTGTTTATTTGACGTTGTTGTTGTTGTTGTTGTTTATTTGACGGTGTTGTTGTTGTTGTTTATTTGACGTTGTTGTTGTTGTTGATTATTTGACGTTGTTGTTGTTGATGACGTTGTTGTTGTTGTTTATTTGACGTTGTTGTTGTTGACATAGTTGTTGTTGTTGTTTATTTGACGTTATTGTTGTTGTTGTTGACGTTGTTGTTGTTGTTTATTTGACGTTGTTGTTGTTGTTGTTCTTTATTTGACGTTGTTGTTGTTTATTTGACGTTGTTGTTGTTTATTTGACGTTGTTGTTGTTGTTGTTGTTGTTTATTTGACGTTGTTGTTATTGTTGTTTATTTGACGTTGTTGTTGTTGTTTATTTGACGGTGTTGTTGTTGTTGTTGTTTATTTAACGTTGTTATTGTTGTTGTTGTTTATTGGACGTTGCTGTTATTGTTGACGTTGTTGTTGTTATTGTTTATTTGATGTTGTTGTTATTGTTGACATAGTTGTTGTTTTTTATTTCACGTTGTTGTTGTTGTTGACGTTGTTGTTTATTTGACGTTGTTGTTGTTGTTAATTTGACGTTGTTGTTGTTGTTGTTGACGTTGTTGTTGTTGTTTATTTGACGTTGTTGTTGTTTATTTGACATTGTTGTTCTTGTTGACGGTGTTGTTGTTGTTTATTTGACGTTGTTGTTGTTATTTATTTGACATTGTTGTTGTTGTTGACGTTGTTGTTGTTGTTGTTGTTTATTTGACATTGTTGTTGTTTATTTGATGTTGTTGTTATTTATTTGACATTGTTGTTGTTGTTGACGTTGTTATTGTTGTTGTTTATTTGACATTGTTGTTGTTGTTGTTGTTGTTGTTGTTTATTTAACGTTGTTTTAGTATTGTTGTTTATTTGACATTGTTGTTGTTATTTATTTGACGTTGTTGTGGGTGACATTGTTGTTGTTGTTGTTGTTTATTTGACGTTGTTTTAGAATTGTTGTTTATTTGACATTGTTGTTGTTATTTATTTGACGTTGTTGTGGGTGACATTGTTGTTGTTGTTGTTGTTGTTGTTTATTTGACGTAGTTGTTGTTGTTGACGTTGTTGTTGTTGTTGTTGTTTATTTGACGTTTTTGTTGTTGTTGATGTTGTTGTTGTTGTTGCTTATTTGACGTTGTTGTTGTTGTTGTTTATTTGACGTTGTTGTTATTGTTTATTTGACGTTGTTGTTGTTGACGGTGTTGTTGTTGTTGTTTATTTGACATTGTTGTTGTTGTTGTTGACGGTGTTGTTGTTGTTGTTGTTTATTTGACATTGTTGTTGTTGTTGTTGACGTTGTTGTTGTTTATTTGACGTTGTTGTTGTTGTTGTTGTTCTTTATTTGACGTTGTTGTTGTTTATTTGACGTTGTTGTTGTTGATGTTGTTGTTGTTGTTATTGTTTATTTGACGTTGTTGTTGTTTATTTGACGTAGTTATTGTTTTTGACGTTGTTGTTGTTGTTGTTGTTGTTTATTTGACGTTTTTGTTGTTGTTGTTTTTGTTGTTGTTTATTTGACGTTGTTGTTGTTATTATTTATTTGACGTTGTTGTTGTTGTTGTTGTTGTTTATTTGACGTTGTTGTTGTTGTTATTGTTGTTGTTGTTGTTGTTGTTTATTTGACGTTGTTGTTGTTGTTGTTTATTTGACGTTGTTGTTGTTGTTGTTGTTTATTTGACGTTGTTGTTGTTGTTGACGTTGTTGTTGTTGTTTATTTGACGTTGTTGATGTTGTTGACGTTGATGTTGTCGTTGTTTATTTGACGTTGTTGTTGTTGTTTATTTGACGTTGTTGTTGTTGACGGTGTTGTTGTTATTGTTTATTTGACATTGTTGTTGTTGTTGTTGACGTTGTTGTTGTTTATTTGACGTTGTTGTTGTTGTTGTTGTTCTTTATTTGACGTTGTTGTTGTTTATTTGACGTTGTTGTTGTTTATTTGACGTTGTTGTTGTTGTTTATTTGACGTTATTGTTGTTGACGTTGTTGTTGTTGTTATTGTTTATTTGACGTTGTTGTTGTTTATTTGACGTAGTTGTTGTTGTTGACGTTGTTGTTGTTGTTGTTTATTTGACGTTTTTGTTGTTGTTGTTGTTGTTGTTGTTGTTGTTGTTTATTTGACGTTGTTGTTGTTTATTTGACGGTGTTGTTGTTGTTGTTGTTGTTTATTTGACGTTGTTATTGTTGTTGTTGTTGTTATTGTTGACGTTGTTGTTGTTGTTGTTGTTTATTTGACGTTGTTGTTGACGTTGTTTTTGTTGTTGTTTATTTGACGTTGTTGTTTATTTGACGTTGTTGTTGTTGTTGTTGTTTATTTGACGGTGTTGTTGTTGTTGTTTATTTGACGTTGTTGTTATTGTTGTTTATTTGACGTTGTTGTTGTTGATGACGTTATTGTTGTTTATTTGACGTTGTTGTTGTTGACATAGTTGTTGTTGTTGTTTATTTGACGTTATTGTTGTTGTTGTTGACGTTGTTGTTGTTGTTTATTTAACGTTGTTGTTGTTGACATAGTTGTTGTTATTGTTGTTTATTTGACGTTGTTGTTGTTGTTGTTGACGTTGTTGTTGTTGTTGTTGTTTATTTGACGTTGTTGTTGTTGTTGTTGTTTATTTGACGTTGTTGTTGTTGTTGTTTATTTGACGGTGTTGTTGTTGTTGTTGTTTATTTAACGTTGTTATTGTTGTTGTTGTTGTTTATTGGACGTTGTTGTTATTGTTGACGTTGTTGTTGTTGTTGTTGTTGTTTATTTGATGTTGTTGTTATTGTTGACATAGTTGTTGTTTTTTATTTCACGTTGTTGGTGTTGTTGACGTGGTTGTTTATTTGACGTTGTTGTTGTTGTTGTTAATTTGACGTTGTTGTTGTTGTTGACATTGTTGTTGTTGTTTATTTGACGTTGTTGTAGTTTATTTGACATTGTTGTTGTTGTTGACGGTGTTGTTGTTGTTTATTTGACGCTGTTGTTGTTATTTATTTGACATTGTTGTTGTTGTTGACGTTGTTGTTGTTGTTGTTGTTTATTTGGCATTGTTGTTGTTGTTGTTGTTGACGTTGTTGTTGTTGTTGTTGTTGTTGTTGTTTATTTGACGTTGTTTTAGTATTGTTGTTTATTTGACATTGTTGTTGTTATTTATTTGACGTTGTTGTGGGTGACATTGTTGTTGTTGTTGTTTATTTGACGTTGTTGTTGTTGTTGTTGTTTATTTGACGTAGTTGTTGTTGTTGACGTTGTTGTTGTTGTTGTTTATTTGACGTTTTTGTTGTTGTTGATGTTTTTGTTGTTGTTGCTTATTTGACGTTGTTGTTGTTGTTATTGTTGTTGTTGTTGTTTATTTAACATTGTTGTTGTTGTTATTTATTTGACGTTGTTGTTGTTGTTTATTTGACGTTGTTGTTGTTGACGGTGTTTATTTGACATTGTTGTTGTTGTTGTTGTTGTTTATTTGACGTTGTTGTTCTTTATTTGACGTTGTTGTTGATTATTTGACATTGTTGTTGTTTATTTGGCGTTGTTGTTGTTGTTGTTTATTTGACGTTATTGTTATTGACGTTGTTGTTGTTGTTATTGTTTATTTGACGATGTTGTTGTTTATTTGACGTAGTTGTTATTGTTGACGTTGTTGTTGTTGTTTATTTGACGTTGTTGTTGTTGACGGTGTTGTTGTTATTGTTTATTTGACATTGTTGTTGTTGTTGTTGACGTTGTTGTTGTTTATTTGACGTTGTTGTTGTTGTTGTTCTTTATTTGACGTTGTTGTTGTTTATTTGACGTTGTTGTTGTTTATTTGACGTTGTTGTTGTTGTTTATTTGACGTTATTGTTGTTGACGTTGTTGTTGTTGTTATTGTTTATTTGACGTTGTTGTTGTTTATTTGACGTAGTTGTTGTTGTTGACGTTGTTGTTGTTGTTGTTTATTTGACGTTTTTGTTGTTGTTGTTGTTGTTGTTGTTTATTTGACGTTGTTGTTGTTTATTTGACGGTGTTGTTGTTGTTGTTGTTGTTTATTTGACGTTGTTATTGTTGTTGTTGTTGTTATTATTGACGTTGTTGTTGTTGTTGTTTATTTGACGTTGTTGTTGACGTTGTTTTTGTTGTTGTTTATTTGACGTTGTTGTTTATTTGACGTTGTTGTTGTTGTTGTTGTTTATTTGACGGTGTTGTTGTTGTTGTTTATTTGACGTTGTTGTTATTGTTGTTTATTTGACGTTGTTGTTGTTGATGACATTATTGTTGTTTATTTGACGTTGTTGTTGTTGACATAGTTGTTGTTGTTGTTTATTTGACGTTATTGTTGTTGTTGTTGACGTTGTTGTTGTTGTTGTTTATTTGACGTTGTTGTTGACATAGTTGTTGTTATTGTTGTTTATTTGACGTTGTTGTTGTTGTTGTTGACGTTGTTGTTGTTGTTGTTGTTGTTTATTTGACGTTGTTGTTGTTGTTGTTGTTGTTTATTTGACGTTGTTGTTGTTGTTGTTGTTTATTTGACGGTGTTGTTGTTGTTGTTGTTTATTTAACGTTGTTATTGTTGTTGTTGTTGTTTATTGGACGTTGTTGTTATTGTTGACGTTGTTGTTGTTGTTGTTGTTTATTTGATGTTGTTGTTATTGTTGACATATTTGTTGTTTTTTATTTCACGTTGTTGGTGTTGTTGACGTGGTTGTTTATTTGACGTTGTTGTTGTTGTTAATTTGACGTTGTTGTTGTTGTTGACATTGTTGTTGTTGTTTATTTGACGTTGTTGTTGTTTATTTGACATTGTTGTTGTTGTTGACGGTGTTGTTGTTGTTTATTTGACGCTGTTGTTGTTATTTATTTGACATTGTTGTTGTTGTTGACGTTGTTGTTGTTGTTGTTGTTTATTTGGCATTGTTGTTGTTGTTGTTGACGTTGTTGTTGTTGTTGTTGTTGTTTATTTGACGTTGTTTTAGTATTGTTGTTTATTTGACATTGTTGTTGTTATTTATTTGACGTTGTTGTGGGTGACATTGTTGTTGTTGTTGTTTATTTGACGTTGTTGTTGTTGTTGTTTATTTGACGTAGTTGTTGTTGTTGACGTTGTTGTTGTTGTTGTTTATTTGACGTTTTTGTTGTTGTTGATGTTTTTGTTGTTGTTGCTTATTTGACGTTGTTGTTGTTGTTATTGTTGTTGTTGTTGTTTATTTAACATTGTTGTTGTTGTTGTTTATTTGACGTTGTTGTTGTTGTTTATTTGACGTTGTTGTTGTTGACGGTGTTTATTTGACATTGTTGTTGTTGTTGTTGTTGTTTATTTGACGTTGTTGTTCTTTATTTGACGTTGTTGTTGATTATTTGACATTGTTGTTGTTTATTTGGCGTTGTTGTTGTTGTTGTTTATTTGACGTTATTGTTATTGACGTTGTTGTTGTTGTTATTGTTTATTTGACGTTGTTGTTGTTTATTTGACGTAGTTGTTATTGTTGACGTTGTTGTTTTTGTTGTTTATTTGACGTTTTTGTTGTTGTTGTTGTTGTTGTTGTTTATTTGACGTTGTTGTTGTTTATTTGACGGTGTTGTTGTTGTTGTTGTTGTTTATTTGATGTTTTTATTGTTGTTGTTGTTGTTTATTTGACGTTGTTGTTGTTGTTGACGTTGTTGTTTATTTGATGTTATTGTTGTTGACATGGTTGTTGTGGTTTATTTTACGTTGTTGTTGTTTTTGCCGTTGTTGTTTATTTGACGTTGTTGTTGTTGTTTATTTGACGTTGTTGTTGTTGTTGTTGACGTTGTTGTTGTTGTTGTTGTTTATTTGACGTTGTTGTTTATTTGACATTGTTGTTGTTGTTGACGTTGTTCTTTTTGTTGTTGTTGTTGTTGTTGTTTATTTAACGTTGTTGTTGTTTATTTGACGGTATTGTTGTTGTTGTTGTTTATTTGACGTTGTTGTTGTTGTTGTTTATTTGACGTTGTTGTTGTTGTTGTTGTTTATTTGACGTTGTTCTTATTGTTGACGTTGTTGTTGTTGTGGTTTATTTGACATTTTTGTTGTTGTTGACATAGTTGTTGTTGTTGTTGTTTATTTGACGTTGTTGTTGTTGTTGTTGACGTTGTTGTTGTTGTTGTTGTTTATTTGACGTTGTTGTTGTTTATTTGACGTTGTTGTTGTTGTTTATTTGACGGTGTTGTTGTTGTTGTTGTTTATTTGACGTAGTTGTTGTTGTTGACGTTGTTGTTGTTGTTGTTGTTGTTGTTTATTTGACGTTTTTGTTGTTGTTGATGTTGTTGTTGTTGTTGCTTATTTGACGTTGTTGTTGTTGTTTATTTGACGTTGTTGTTATTGTTTATTTGACGTTGTTGTTGTTGACGGTGTTGTTGTTGTTGTTTATTTGACATTGTTGTTGTTGTTGACGGTGTTGTTGTTGTTGTTGTTTATTTGACATTGTTGTTGTTGTTGTTGACGTTGTTGTTGTTTATTTGACGTTGTTGTTGTTGTTATTGTTTATTTGACGTTGTTGTTGTTGTTTATTTGACGTAGTTGTTGTTGTTGACGTTGTTGTTGTTGTTGTTGTTTATTTGACGTTTTTGTTGTTGTTGTTTTTGTTGTTGTTTATTTGACGTTGTTGTTGTTATTATTTATTTGACGTTGTTGTTGTTGTTGTTTATTTGACGTTGTTGTTGTTATTGTTGTTGTTGTTGTTGTTGTTTATTTGACGTTGTTGTTGTTGTTGTTTATTTGACGTTGTTGTTGTTGTTGTTTATTTGACGTTGTTGTTGTTGTTGACGTTGTTGTTGTTGTTTATTTGATGTTGTTGATGTTGTTGACATTGTTGTTGTCGTTGTTTATTTGACGTTGTTGTTGTTGTTGTTGTTTATTTGACGTTGTTGTTGTTGACGGTGTTGTTGTTGTTGTTTATTTGACAGTGTTGTTGTTGTTGTTGACGTTGTTGTTGTTGTTTATTTGACGTTGTTGTTGTTGTTGTTCTTTATTTGACGTTGTTGTTGTTTATTTGACGTTGTTGTTTATTTGACGTTGTTGTTGTTGTTTATTTGACGTTATTGTTGTTGACGTTGTTGTTGTTGTTATTGTTTATTTGACGTTGTTGTTGTTTATTTGACGTAGTTGTTGTTGTTGACTTTGTTGTTGTTGTTGTTGTTTATTTGACGTTTTTGTTGTTGTTGTTGTTGTTGTTGTTTATTTGACGTTGTTGTTGTTTATTTGACGGTGTTGTTGTTGTTGTTGTTGTTGTTTATTTGACGTTGTTATTGTTGTTGTTGTTGTTGTTGACGTTGTTGTTGTTGTTGTTTATTTGACGTTGTTGTTGACGTTGTTTTTGTTGTTGTTTATTTGACGTTGTTGTTTATTTGACGTTGTTGTTGTTGTTGTTTATTTGACGATGTTGTTGTTGTTGTTTATTTGACGTTGTTGTTGTTGTTGTTTATTTGACGTTGTTGTTGTTGATGACGTTGTTGTTGTTTATTTGACGTTGTTGTTGTTGACATAGTTGTTGTTGTTGTTTATTTGACGTTATTGTTGTTGTTGTTGACGTTGTTGTTGTTGTTTATTTGACGTTGTTGTTGTTGTTGACATAGTTGTTGTTATTGTTGTTTATTTGACGTTGTTGTTGTTGTTGTTGACGTTGTTGTTGTTGTTGTTGTTGTTGTTTATTTGACGTTGTTGTTTATTTGACATTGTTGTTGTTGTTGACGTTGTTGTTTTTGTTGTTGTTGTTGTTTATTTGACGTTGTTGTTGTTTATTTGACGGTATTGTTGTTGTTGTTGTTTATTTGACGTTGTTGTTGTTGTTGTTTATTTGACGTTGTTGTTGTTGTTGTTTATTTGACGTTGTTGTTATTGTTGACGTTGTTGTTGTTGTGGTTTATTTGACATTTTTGTTGTTGTTGACATAGTTGTTGTTGTTGTTGTTTATTTGACGTTGTTGTTGTTGTTGTTGTTGACGTTGTTGTTGTTGTTGTTTATTTGACGTTGTTGTTGTTTATTTGACGTTGTTGTTGTTGTTTATTTGACGGTGTTGTTGTTGTTGTTGTTTATTTGACGTAGTTGTTGTTGTTGACGTTGTTGTTGTTGTTGTTTATTTGACGTTTTTGTTGTTGTTGATGTTGTTGTTGTTGTTGCTTATTTGACGTTGTTGTTGTTGTTTATTTGACGTTGTTGTTATTGTTTATTTGACGTTGTTGTTGTTGACGGTGTTGTTGTTGTTGTTGTTTATTTGACATTGTTGTTGTTGTTGACGGTGTTGTTGTTGTTGTTGTTTATTTGACATTATTGTTGTTGTTGTTGACGTTGTTGTTGTTTATTTGACGTTGTTGTTGTTGACGTTGTTGTTATTGTTTATTTGACGTTGTTGTTGTTGTTTATTTGACGTAGTTGTTGTTGTTGACGTTGTTGTTGTTGTTGTTTATTTGACGTTTTTGTTGTTGTTGTTTTTGTTGTTGTTTATTTGACGTTGTTGTTGTTATTATTTATTTGACGTTGTTGTTGTTGTTGTTTATTTGACGTTGTTGTTGTTATTGTTGTTGTTGTTGTTGTTGTTGTTGTTGTTTATTTGACGTTGTTGTTGTTGTTGTTTATTTGACGTTGTTGTTGTTGTTGTTTATTTGACGTTGTTGTTGTTGTTGACGTTGTTGTTGTTGTTTATTTGATGTTGTTGATGTTGTTGACGTTGTTGTTTTCGTTGTTTATTTGACGTTGTTGTTGTTGTTTATTTGACGTTGTTGTTGTTGACGGTGTTGTTGTTGTTGTTTATTTGACAGTGTTGTTGTTGTTGTTGACGTTGTTGTTGTTTATTTGACGTTGTTGTTGTTGTTGTTCTTTATTTGACGTTGTTGTTGTTTATTTGACGTTGTTGTTGTTTATTTGACGTTGTTGTTGTTGTTTATTTGACGTTATTGTTGTTGACGTTGTTGTTGTTGTTATTGTTTATTTAACGTTGTTGTTGTTTATTTGACGTAGTTGTTGTTGTTGACTTTGTTGTTGTTGTTGTTGTTTATTTGACGTTTTTGTTGTTGTTGTTGTTGTTGTTTATTTGACGTTGTTGTTGTTTATTTGACGGTGTTTTTGTTGTTGTTGTTGTTTATTTGACGTTGTTATTGTTGTTGTTGTTGTTGTTGACGTTGTTGTTGTTATTATTTATTTGACGTTGTTGTTGTTGTTGTTGTTGTTGTTTATTTGACGTTGTTGTTGTTGTTATTGTTGTTGTTGTTGTTGTTGTTGTTTATTTGACGTTGTTGTTGTTGTTGTTTATTTGACGTTGTTGTTGTTGTTGTTGTTTATTTGACGTTGTTGTTGTTGTTGACGTTGTTGTTGTTGTTTATTTGACGTTGTTGATGTTGTTGACGTTGATGTTGTCGTTGTTTATTTGACGTTGTTGTTGTTGTTGTTTATTTGACGTTGTTGTTGTTGACGGTGTTGTTGTTATTGTTTATTTGACATTGTTGTTGTTGTTGTTGACGTTGTTGTTGTTTATTTGACGTTGTTGTTATTGTTCTTTATTTGACGTTGTTGTTGTTTATTTGACGTTGTTGTTGTTTATTTGACGTTGTTGTTGTTGTTTATTTGACGTTATTGTTGTTGACGTTGTTGTTGTTGTTATTGTTTATTTGACGTTGTTGTTGTTTATTTGACGTAGTTGTTGTTGTTGACGTTGTTGTTGTTGTTGTTTATTTGACGTTTTTGTTGTTGTTGTTGTTGTTGTTGTTGTTGTTTATTTGACGTTGTTGTTGTTTATTTGACGGTGTTGTTGTTGTTGTTGTTTATTTGACGTTGTTATTGTTGTTGTTGTTGTTATTGTTGACGTTGTTGTTGTTGTTGTTGTTTATTTGACGTTGTTGTTGACGTTGTTTTTGTTGTTGTTTATTTGACGTTGTTGTTTATTTGACGTTGTTGTTGTTGTTGTTGTTGTTTATTTGACGGTGTTGTTGTTGTTGTTTATTTGACGTTGTTGTTATTGTTGTTTATTTGACGTTGTTGTTGTTGATGACGTTATTGTTGTTTATTTGACGTTGTTGTTGTTGACATAGTTGTTGTTGTTGTTTATTTGACGTTATTGTTGTTGTTGTTGACGTTGTTGTTGTTGTTTATTTAACGTTGTTGTTGTTGACATAGTTGTTGTTATTGTTATTTATTTGACGTTGTTGTTGTTGTTGACGTTGTTGTTGTTGTTGTTGTTTATTTGACGTTGTTGTTGTTGTTGTTGTTTATTTGACGTTGTTGTTGTTGTTGTTTATTTGACGGTGTTGTTGTTGTTGTTGTTTATTTAACGTTGTTATTGTTGTTGTTGTTGTTTATTGGACGTTGTTGTTATTGTTGACGTTGTTGTTGTTGTTGTTGTTTATTTGATGTTGTTGTTATTGTTGACATAGTTGTTGTTTTTTATTTCACGTTGTTGGTGTTGTTGACGTGGTTGTTTATTTGACGTTGTTGTTGTTGTTAATTTGACGTTGTTGTTGTTGTTGACATTGTTGTTGTTGTTTATTTGACGTTGTTGTAGTTTATTTGACATTGTTGTTGTTGTTGACGGTGTTGTTGTTGTTTATTTGACGCTGTTGTTGTTATTTATTTGACATTGTTGTTGTTGTTGACGTTGTTGTTGTTGTTGTTGTTTATTTGGCATTGTTGTTGTTGTTGTTGTTGACGTTGTTGTTGTTGTTGTTGTTGTTTATTTGACGTTGTTTTAGTATTGTTGTTTATTTGACATTGTTGTTGTTATTTATTTGACGTTGTTGTGGGTGACATTGTTGTTGTTGTTGTTTATTTGACGTTGTTGTTGTTGTTTATTTGACGTAGTTGTTGTTGTTGACGTTGTTGTTGTTGTTGTTTATTTGACGTTTTTGTTGTTGTTGATGTTTTTGTTGTTGTTGCTTATTTGACGTTGTTGTTGTTGTTATTGTTGTTGTTGTTGTTTATTTAACATTGTTGTTGTTGTTATTTATTTGACGTTGTTGTTGTTGTTTATTTGACGTTGTTGTTGTTGACGGTGTTTATTTGACATTGTTGTTGTTGTTGTTGTTTATTTGACGTTGTTGTTCTTTATTTGACGTTGTTGTTGATTATTTGACATTGTTGTTGTTTATTTGGCGTTGTTGTTGTTGTTGTTTATTTGACGTTATTGTTATTGACGTTGTTGTTGTTGTTATTGTTTATTTGACGATGTTGTTGTTTATTTGACGTAGTTGTTATTGTTGACGTTGTTGTTGTTGTTTATTTGACGTTGTTGTTGTTGATGGTGTTGTTGTTATTGTTTATTTGACATTGTTGTTGTTGTTGTTGACGTTGTTGTTGTTTATTTGACGTTGTTGTTGTTGTTGTTCTTTATTTGACGTTGTTGTTGTTTATTTGACGTTGTTGTTGTTTATTTGACGTTGTTGTTGTTGTTTATTTGACGTTATTGTTGTTGACGTTGTTGTTGTTGTTATTGTTTATTTGACGTTGTTGTTATTTATTTGACGTAGTTGTTGTTGTTGACGTTGTTGTTGTTGTTGTTTATTTGACGTTTTTGTTGTTGTTGTTGTTGTTGTTGTTGTTGTTGTTGTTTATTTGACGTTGTTGTTGTTTATTTGACGGTGTTGTTGTTGTTGTTGTTTATTTGACGTTGTTATTGTTGTTGTTGTTGTTATTGTTGACGTTGTTGTTGTTGTTGTTGTTGTTTATTTGACGTTGTTGTTGACGTTGTTTTTGTTGTTGTTTATTTGACGTTGTTGTTTATTTGACGTTGTTGTTGTTGTTGTTGTTTATTTGACGGTGTTGTTGTTGTTGTTTATTTGACGTTGTTGTTATTGTTGTTTATTTGACGTTGTTGTTGTTGATGACGTTATTGTTGTTTATTTGACGTTGTTGTTGTTGACATAGTTGTTGTTGTTGTTGTTTATTTGACGTTATTGTTGTTGTTGTTGACGTTGTTGTTGTTGTTTATTTAACGTTGTTGTTGTTGACATAGTTGTTGTTATTGTTGTTTATTTGACGTTGTTGTTGTTGTTGACGTTGTTGTTGTTGTTGTTGTTTATTTGACGTTGTTGTTGTTGTTGTTGTTTATTTGACGTTGTTGTTGTTGTTGTTTATTTGACGGTGTTGTTGTTGTTGTTGTTTATTTAACGTTGTTATTGTTGTTGTTGTTGTTTATTGGACGTTGTTGTTATTGTTGACGTTGTTGTTGTTGTTGTTGTTTATTTGATGTTGTTGTTATTGTTGACATAGTTGTTGTTTTTTATTTCACGTTGTTGGTGTTGTTGACGTGGTTGTTTATTTGACGTTGTTGTTGTTGTTAATTTGACGTTGTTGTTGTTGTTGACATTGTTGTTGTTGTTTATTTGACGTTGTTGTAGTTTATTTGACATTGTTGTTGTTGTTGACGGTGTTGTTGTTGTTTATTTGACGCTGTTGTTGTTATTTATTTGACATTGTTGTTGTTGTTGACGTTGTTGTTGTTGTTGTTGTTTATTTGGCATTGTTGTTGTTGTTGTTGACGTTGTTGTTGTTGTTGTTGTTGTTGTTGTTGTTTATTTGACGTTGTTTTAGTATTGTTGTTTATTTGACATTGTTGTTGTTATTTATTTGACGTTGTTGTGGGTGACATTGTTGTTGTTGTTGTTTATTTGACGTTGTTGTTGTTGTTTATTTGACGTAGTTGTTGTTGTTGACGTTGTTGTTGTTGTTGTTTATTTGACGTTTTTGTTGTTGTTGATGTTTTTGTTGTTGTTGCTTATTTGACGTTGTTGTTGTTGTTATTGTTGTTGTTGTTGTTTATTTAACATTGTTGTTGTTGTTATTTATTTGACGTTGTTGTTGTTGTTTATTTGACGTTGTTGTTGTTGACGGTGTTTATTTGACATTGTTGTTGTTGTTGTTGTTTATTTGACGTTGTTGTTCTTTATTTGACGTTGTTGTTGATTATTTGACATTGTTGTTGTTTATTTGGCGTTGTTGTTGTTGTTGTTTATTTGACGTTATTGTTATTGACGTTGTTGTTGTTGTTATTGTTTATTTGACGATGTTGTTGTTTATTTGACGTAGTTGTTATTGTTGACGTTGTTGTTGTTGTTTATTTGACGTTGTTGTTGTTGACGGTGTTGTTGTTATTGTTTATTTGACATTGTTGTTGTTGTTGTTGACGTTGTTGTTGTTTATTTGACGTTGTTGTTGTTGTTGTTCTTTATTTGACGTTGTTGTTGTTTATTTGACGTTGTTGTTGTTTATTTGACGTTGTTGTTGTTGTTTATTTGACGTTATTGTTGTTGACGTTGTTGTTGTTGTTATTGTTTATTTGACGTTGTTGTTGTTTATTTGACGTAGTTGTTGTTGTTGACGTTGTTGTTGTTGTTGTTTATTTGACGTTTTTGTTGTTGTTGTTGTTGTTGTTGTTTATTTGACGTTGTTGTTGTTTATTTGACGGTGTTGTTGTTGTTGTTGTTGTTTATTTGACGTTGTTATTGTTGTTGTTGTTGTTATTGTTGACGTTGTTGTTGTTGTTGTTTATTTGACGTTGTTGTTGACGTTGTTTTTGTTGTTGTTTATTTGACGTTGTTGTTTATTTGACGTTGTTGTTGTTGTTGTTGTTTATTTGACGGTGTTGTTGTTGTTGTTTATTTGACGTTGTTGTTATTGTTGTTTATTTGACGTTGTTGTTGTTGATGACGTTATTGTTGTTTATTTGACGTTGTTGTTGTTGACATAGTTGTTGTTGTTTATTTGACGTTATTGTTGTTGTTGTTGACGTTGTTGTTGTTGTTGTTTATTTGACGTTGTTGTTGACATAGTTGTTGTTATTGTTGTTTATTTGACGTTGTTGTTGTTGTTGTTGACGTTGTTGTTGTTGTTGTTGTTTATTTGACGTTGTTGTTGTTGTTGTTGTTGTTTATTTGACGTTGTTGTTGTTGTTGTTTATTTGACGGTGTTGTTGTTGTTGTTGTTTATTTAACGTTGTTATTGTTGTTGTTGTTGTTTATTGGACGTTGTTGTTATTGTTGACGTTGTTGTTGTTGTTGTTTATTTGATGTTGTTGTTATTGTTGACATAGTTGTTGTTTTTTATTTCACGTTTTTGGTGTTGTTGACGTGGTTGTTTATTTGACGTTGTTGTTGTTGTTAATTTGACGTTGTTGTTGTTGTTGACATTGTTGTTGTTGTTTATTTGACGTTGTTGTTGTTTATTTGACATTGTTGTTGTTGTTGACGGTGTTGTTGTTGTTTATTTGACGCTGTTGTTGTTATTTATTTGACATTGTTGTTGTTGTTGACGTTGTTGTTGTTGTTGTTGTTTATTTGGCATTGTTGTTGTTGTTGTTGTTGACGTTGTTGTTGTTGTTGTTGTTGTTGTTGTTTATTTGACGTTGTTTTATTATTGTTGTTTATTTGACATTGTTGTTGTTATTTATTTGACGTTGTTGTGGGTGACATTGTTGTTGTTGTTGTTTATTTGACGTTGTTGTTGTTGTTGTTTATTTGACGTAGTTGTTGTTGTTGACGTTGTTGTTGTTGTTGTTGTTTATTTGACGTTTTTGTTGTTGTTGATGTTTTTGTTGTTGTTGCTTATTTGACGTTGTTGTTGTTGTTATTGTTGTTGTTGTTGTTTATTTAACATTGTTGTTGTTGTTGTTGTTTATTTGACGTTGTTGTTGTTGTTTATTTGACGTTGTTGTTGTTGACGGTGTTTATTTGACATTGTTGTTGTTGTTGTTGTTTATTTGACGTTGTTGTTCTTTATTTGACGTTGTTGTTGATTATTTGACATTGTTGTTGTTTATTTGGCGTTGTTGTTGTTGTTGTTGTTTATTTGACGTTATTGTTATTGACGTTGTTGTTGTTGTTATTGTTTATTTGACGTTGTTGTTGTTTATTTGACGTAGTTGTTATTGTTGACGTTGTTGTTTTTGTTGTTTATTTGACGTTTTTGTTGTTGTTGTTGTTGTTTATTTGACGTTGTTGTTGTTTATTTGACGGTGTTGTTGTTGTTGTTGTTGTTTATTTGACGTTTTTATTGTTGTTGTTGTTGTTTATTTGACGTTGTTGTTGTTGTTGACGTTGTTGTTTATTTGATGTTATTGTTGTTGACATGGTTGTTGTGGTTTATTTTACGTTGTTGTTGTTTTTGCCGTTGTTGTTTATTTGACGTTGTTGTTGTTGTTTATTTGACGTTGTTGTTGTTGTTGTTGACGTTGTTGTTGTTGTTGTTGTTTATTTGACGTTGTTGTTTATTTGACATTGTTGTTGTTGTTGACGTTGTTGTTTTTGTTGTTGTTGTTGTTGTTTATTTAACGTTGTTGTTGTTTATTTGACGGTATTGTTGTTGTTGTTGTTTATTTGACGTTGTTGTTGTTGTTGTTTATTTGACGTTGTTGTTGTTGTTGTTTATTTGACGTTGTTGTTATTGTTGACGTTGTTGTTGTTGTGGTTTATTTGACATTTTTGTTGTTGTTGACATAGTTGTTGTTGTTGTTGTTTATTTGACGTTGTTGTTGTTGTTGTTGACGTTGTTGTTGTTGTTGTTTATTTGACGTTGTTGTTGTTTATTTGACGTTGTTGTTGTTGTTTATTTGACGGTGTTGTTGTTGTTGTTGTTGTTTATTTGACGTAGTTGTTGTTGTTGACGTTGTTGTTGTTGTTATTGTTGTTTATTTGACGTTTTTGTTGTTGTTGATGTTGTTGTTGTTGTTGCTTATTTGACGTTGTTGTTGTTGTTTATTTGACGTTGTTGTTATTGTTTATTTGACGTTGTTGTTGTTGACGGTGTTGTTGTTGTTGTTTATTTGACATTGTTGTTGTTGTTGACGGTGTTGTTGTTGTTGTTGTTTATTTGACATTGTTGTTGTTGTTGTTGACGTTGTTGTTGTTTATTTGACGTTGTTGTTGTTGACGTTGTTGTTGTTGTTATTGTTTATTTGACGTTGTTGTTGTTGTTTATTTGACGTAGTTGTTGTTGTTGACGTTGTTGTTGTTGTTGTTGTTTATTTGACGTTTTTGTTGTTGTTGTTTTTGTTGTTGTTTATTTGACGTTGTTGTTGTTATTATTTATTTGACGTTGTTGTTGTTGTTGTTGTTTATTTGACGTTGTTGTTGTTATTGTTGTTGTTGTTGTTGTTGTTGTTTATTTGACGTTGTTGTTGTTGTTGTTGTTTATTTGACGTTGTTGTTGTTGTTGTTTATTTGACGTTGTTGTTGTTGTTGACGTTGTTGTTGTTGTTTATTTGATGTTGTTGATGTTGTTGACATTGTTGTTGTCGTTGTTTATTTGACGTTGTTGTTGTTGTTGTTTATTTGACGTTGTTGTTGTTGACGGTGTTGTTGTTGTTGTTTATTTGACAGTGTTGTTGTTGTTGTTGACGTTGTTGTTGTTTATTTGACGTTGTTGTTGTTGTTCTTTATTTGACGTTGTTGTTGTTTATTTGACGTTGTTGTTGTTTATTTGACGTTGTTGTTGTTGTTTATTTGACGTTATTGTTGTTGACGTTGTTGTTGTTGTTATTGTTTATTTGACGTTGTTGTTGTTTATTTGACGTAGTTGTGGTTGTTGACTTTGTTGTTGTTGTTGTTATTTATTTGACGTTTTTGTTGTTGTTGTTGTTGTTGTTGTTTATTTGACGTTGTTGTTGTTTATTTGACGGTGTTGTTGTTGTTGTTGTTGTTGTTGTTTATTTGACGTTGTTATTGTTGTTGTTGTTGTTGTTGACGTTGTTGTTGTTGTTGTTTATTTGACGTTGTTGTTGACGTTGTTTTTGTTGTTGTTTATTTGACGTTGTTGTTTATTTGACGTTGTTGTTGTTGTTGTTTATTTGACGATGTTGTTGTTGTTGTTTATTTGACGTTGTTGTTGTTGTTGTTTATTTGACGTTGTTGTTGTTGATGACGTTGTTGTTGTTTATTTGACGTTGTTGTTGTTGACATAGTTGTTGTTGTTGTTTATTTGACGTTATTGTTGTTGTTGTTGACGTTGTTGTTGTTGTTTATTTGACGTTGTTGTTGTTGTTGACATAGTTGTTGTTATTTTTGTTTATTTGACGTTGTTGTTGTTGTTGTTGACGTTGTTGTTGTTGTTGTTGTTTATTTGACGTTGTTGTTTATTTGACATTGTTGTTGTTGTTGACGTTGTTGTTTTTGTTGTTGTTGTTGTTTATTTGACGTTGTTGTTGTTTATTTGACGGTATTGTTGTTGTTGTTGTTTATTTGACGTTGTTGTTGTTGTTGTTTATTTGACGTTGTTGTTGTTGTTGTTTATTTGACGTTGTTGTTATTGTTGACGTTGTTGTTGTTGTGGTTTATTTGACATTTTTGTTGTTGTTGACATAGTTGTTGTTGTTGTTGTTTATTTGACGTTGTTGTTGTTGTTGTTGACGTTGTTGTTGTTGTTGTTTATTTGACGTTGTTGTTGTTTATTTGACGTTGTTGTTGTTGTTTATTTGACGGTGTTGTTGTTGTTGTTGTTTATTTGACGTAGTTGTTGTTGTTGACGTTGTTGTTGTTGTTGTTGTTTATTTGACGTTTTTGTTGTTGTTGATGTTGTTGTTGTTGTTGCTTATTTGACGTTGTTGTTGTTGTTTATTTGACGTTGTTGTTATTGTTTATTTGACGTTGTTGTTGTTGACGGTGTTGTTGTTGTTGTTGTTGTTTATTTGACATTGTTGTTGTTGTTGACGGTGTTGTTGTTGTTGTTGTTTATTTGACATTGTTGTTGTTGTTGTTGACGTTGTTGTTGTTTATTTGACGTTGTTGTTGTTGACGTTGTTGTTGTTGTTATTGTTTATTTGACGTTGTTGTTGTTGTTTATTTGACGTAGTTGTTGTTGTTGACGTTGTTGTTGTTGTTGTTTATTTGACGTTTTTGTTGTTGTTGTTTTTGTTGTTGTTTATTTGACGTTGTTGTTGTTATTATTTATTTGACGTTGTTGTTGTTGTTGTTATTGTTGTTGTTGTTGTTGTTGTTGTTGTTTATTTGACGTTGTTGTTGTTGTTGTTTATTTGACGTTGTTGTTGTGGTTGTTTATTTGACGTTGTTGTTGTTGTTGACGTTGTTGTTGTTGTTTATTTGATGTTGTTGATGTTGTTGACGTTGTTGTTGTCGTTGTTTATTTGACGTTGTTGTTGTTGTTTATTTGACGTTGTTGTTGTTGACGGTGTTGTTGTTGTTGTTTATTTGACAGTGTTGTTGTTGTTGTTGACGTTGTTGTTGTTTATTTGACGTTGTTGTTGTTGTTGTTCTTTATTTGACGTTGTTGTTGTTTATTTGACGTTGTTGTTGTTTATTTGACGTTGTTGTTGTTGTTTATTTGACGTTATTGTTGTTGACGTTGTTGTTGTTGTTATTGTTTATTTAACGTTGTTGTTGTTTATTTGACGTAGTTGTTGTTGATGACTTTGTTGTTGTTGTTGTTGTTTATTTGACGTTTTTGTTGTTGTTGTTGTTGTTGTTTATTTGACGTTGTTGTTGTTTATTTGACGGTCTTGTTGTTGTTGTTGTTGTTGTTTATTTGACGTTGTTATTGTTGTTGTTGTTGTTGTTGACGTTGTTGTTGTTGTTGTTTATTTGACGTTGTTGTTGACGTTGTTTTTGTTGTTGTTTATTTGACGTTGTTGTTTATTTGACGTTGTTGTTGTTGTTGTTTATTTGACGATGTTGTTGTTGTTGTTTATTTGACGTTGTTGTTGTTGTTGTTGTTTATTTGACGTTGTTGTTGTTGATGACGTTGTTGTTGTTTATTTGACGTTGTTGTTGTTGACATAGTTGTTGTTGTTGTTTATTTGACGTTATTGTTGTTGTTGTTGACGTTGTTGTTGTTGTTTATTTGACGTTGTTGTTGTTATTGACATAGTTGTTGTTATTGTTGTTTATTTGACGTTGTTGTTGTTGTTGTTGACGTTGTTGTTGTTGTTGTTGTTGTTTATTTGACGTTGTTGTTGTTGTTGTTGTTTATTTGACGTTGTTGTTATTGTTGACGTTGTTGTTGTTGTTGTTTATTTGATGTTGTTGTTATTGTTGACATAGTTGTTGTTTTTTATTTCACGTTGTTGGTGTTGTTGACGTGGTTGTTTATTTGACGTTGTTGTTGTTGATGACGTTGTTGTTGTTTATTTGACGTTGTTGTTGTTGACATAGTTGTTGTTGTTGTTTATTTGACGTTATTGTTGTTGTTGTTGACGTTGTTGTTGTTGTTTATTTGACGTTGTTGTTGTTATTGACATAGTTGTTGTTATTGTTGTTTATTTGACGTTGTTGTTGTTGTTGTTGACGTTGTTGTTGTTGTTGTTGTTGTTTATTTGACGTTGTTGTTGTTGTTGTTGTTTATTTGACGTTGTTGTTATTGTTGACGTTGTTGTTGTTGTTGTTTATTTGATGTTGTTGTTATTGTTGACATAGTTGTTGTTTTTTATTTCACGTTGTTGGTGTTGTTGACGTGGTTGTTTATTTGACGTTGTTGTTGTTGTTAATTTGACGTTGTTGTTGTTTATTTGACGTTGTTGTTGTTTATTTTACGTTGTTGTTGTTTTTGCCGTTGTTGTTTATTTGACGTTGTTGTTGTTGTTTATTTGACGTTGTTGTTGTTGTTGACGTTGTTGTTCTTGTTGTTTATTTGACGTTGTTGTTGTTGTTTATTTGACATTGTTGTTGTTGTTGACGGTGTTGTTGTTATTGTTGTTGTTGTTTATTTGACGTTGTTGTTGTTTATTTGACGGTATTGTTGTTGTTGTTGTTTATTTGACGTTGTTGTTGTTGTTGTTTATTTGACGTTGTTGTTATTGTTGACGTTGTTGTTAGTGTTGTTTATTTGACATTTTTGTTGTTGTTGACATAGTTGTTGTTGTTGTTGTTTATTTGACGTTGTTGTTGTTGTTGTTGTTGACGTTGTTGTTGTTGTTTATTTGACGTTGTTGTTGTTTATTTGACGTTGTTGTTGTTGTTGTTTATTTGACGGTGTTGTTGTTGTTGTTGTTATTTATTTGACGTTGTTATTGTTGTTGTTGTTTATTTGTCGTTGTTGTTATTGTTGACGTTGTTGTTGTTGTTGTTTATTTGATGTTCTTGTTGTTGTTGTTTATTTCACGTTGTTGTTGTTGACGTTGTTGTTTATTTGACGTTGTTGTTGTTGTTTATTTGACGTTGTTGTTGTTGTTGACGTTGTTGTTGTTGTTTATTTGACGTTGTTGTTGTTGTTTATTTGACATTGTTGTTGTTGTTGACGGTGTTGTTGTTGTTTATTTGATGTTGTTGTTATTTATTTGACATTGTTGTTGTTGTTGACGTTGTTATTGTTGTTGTTTATTTGACATTGTTGTTGTTGTTGTTGTTGTTGTTTATTTAACGTTGTTTTAGTATTGTTGTTTATTTGACATTGTTGTTGTTATTTATTTGACGTTGTTGTGGGTGACATTGTTGTTGTTGTTGTTGTTTATTTGACGTTGTTTTAGTATTGTTGTTTATTTGACATTGTTGTTGTTATTTATTTGACGTTGTTGTGGGTGACATTGTTGTTGTTGTTGTTGTTGTTGTTTATTTGACGTAGTTGTTGTTGTTGACGTTGTTGTTGTTGTTGTTTATTTGACGTTTTTGTTGTTGTTGATGTTGTTGTTGTTGTTGCTTATTTGACGTTGTTGTTGTTGTTTATTTGACGTTGTTGTTATTGTTTATTTGACGTTGTTGTTGTTGACGGTGTTGTTGTTGTTGTTTATTTGACATTGTTGTTGTTGTTGTTGACGGTGTTGTTGTTGTTGTTGTTGTTTATTTGACATTGTTGTTGTTGTTGTTGACGTTGTTGTTGTTTATTTGACGTTGTTGTTGTTGTTGTTGTTCTTTATTTGACGTTGTTGTTGTTTATTTGACGTTGTTGTTGTTGATGTTGTTGTTGTTGTTATTGTTTATTTGACGTTGTTGTTGTTTATTTGACGTAGTTATTGTTTTTGACGTTGTTGTTGTTGTTGTTGTTGTTGTTTATTTGACGTTTTTGTTGTTGTTGTTTTTGTTGTTGTTTATTTGACGTTGTTGTTGTTATTATTTATTTGACGTTGTTGTTGTTGTTGTTTATTTGACGTTGTTGTTGTTGTTATTGTTGTTGTTGTTGTTGTTGTTGTTGTTTATTTGACGTTGTTGTTGTTGTTATTGTTGTTGTTGTTGTTGTTGTTGTTTATTTGACGTTGTTGTTGTTGTTGTTGTTTATTTGACGTTGTTGTTGTTGTTGACGTTGTTGTTGTTGTTTATTTGACGTTGTTGATGTTGTTGACGTTGATGTTGTCGTTGTTTATTTGACGTTGTTGTTGTTGTTTATTTGACGTTGTTGTTGTTGACGGTGTTGTTGTTATTGTTTATTTGACATTGTTGTTGTTGTTGTTGACGTTGTTGTTGTTTATTTGACGTTGTTGTTGTTGTTGTTCTTTATTTGACGTTGTTGTTGTTTATTTGACGTTGTTGTTGTTTATTTTACGTTGTTGTTGTTGTTTATTTGACGTTATTGTTGTTGACGTTGTTGTTGTTGTTATTGTTTATTTGACGTTGTTGTTGTTTATTTGATGTAGTTGTTGTTGTTGACGTTGTTGTTGTTGTTGTTTATTTGACGTTTTTGTTGTTGTTGTTGTTGTTGTTGTTGTTTATTTGACGTTGTTGTTGTTTATTTGACGGTGTTGTTGTTGTTGTTGTTGTTGTTTATTTGACGTTGTTATTGCTGTTGTTGTTGTTATTGTTGACGTTGTTGTTGTTGTTGTTGTTTATTTGACGTTGTTGTTGACGTTGTTTTTGTTGTTGTTTATTTGACGTTGTTGTTGTTGTTGTTTATTTGACGGTGTTGTTGTTGTTGTTTATTTGACGTTGTTGTTATTGTTGTTTATTTGACGTTGTTGTTGTTGTTGACGTTATTGTTGTTTATTTGACGTTGTTGTTGTTGACATAGTTGTTGTTGTTGTTTATTTGACGTTATTGTTGTTGTTGTTGACGTTGTTGTTGTTGTTTATTTAACGTTGTTGTTGTTGACATAGTTGTTGTTATTGTTGTTTATTTGACGTTGTTGTTGTTGTTGTTGATGTTGTTGTTGTTGTTGTTGTTTATTTGACGTTGTTGTTGTTGTTGTTGTTTATTTGACGTTGTTGTTGTTGTTGTTTATTTGACGGTGTTGTTGTTGTTGTTGTTTATTTAACGTTGTTATTGTTGTTGTTGTTGTTTATTGGACGTTGTTGTTATTGTTGACGTTGTTGTTGTTGTTGTTTATTTGATGTTGTTGTTATTGTTGACATAGTTGTTGTTTTTTATTTCACGTTGTTGGTGTTGTTGACGTGGTTGTTTATTTGACGTTGTTGTTGTTGTTAATTTGACGTTGTTGTTGTTGTTGACATTGTTGTTGTTGTTTATTTGACGTTTATGTAGTTTATTTGACATTGTTGTTGTTGTTGACGGTGTTGTTGTTGTTTATTTGATGCTGTTGTTGTTATTTATTTGACATTGTTGTTGTTGTTGACGTTGTTGTTGTTGTTGTTGTTTATTTGGCATTGTTGTTGTTGTTGTTGTTGACGTTGTTGTTGCTGTTGTTGTTGTTGTTGTTTATTTGACGTTGTTTTAGTATTGTTGTTTATTTGACATTGTTGTTGTTATTTATTTGACGTTGTTGTGGGTGACATTGTTGTTGTTGTTGTTTATTTGACGTTGTTGTTGTTGTTGTTTATTTGACGTAGTTGTTGTTGTTGACGTTGTTGTTGTTGTTGTTTATTTGACGTTTTTGTTGTTGTTGATGTTTTTGTTGTTGTTGCTTATTTGACGTTGTTGTTGTTGTTATTGTTGTTGTTGTTGTTTATTTAACATTGTTGTTGTTGTTATTTATTTGACGTTGTTGTTGTTGTTGTTTATTTGACGTTGTTGTTGTTGACGGTGTTTATTTGACATTGTTGTTGTTGTTGTTGTTTATTTGACGTTGTTGTTCTTTATTTGACGTTGTTGTTGATTATTTGACATTGTTGTTGTTTATTTGGCGTTGTTGTTGTTGTTGTTTATTTGACGTTATTGTTATTGACATTGTTGTTGTTGTTATTGTTTATTTGACGATGTTGTTGTTTATTTGACGTAGTTGTTATTGTTGACGTTGTTGTTGTTGTTTATTTGACGTTGTTGTTGTTGACGTTGTTGTTGTTATTGTTTATTTGACATTGTTGTTGTTGTTGTTGACGTTGTTGTTGTTTATTTGACGTTGTTGTTGTTGTTGTTCTTTATTTGACGTTGTTGTTGTTTATTTGACGTTGTTGTTGTTTATTTGACGTTGTTGTTGTTGTTTATTTGACGTTATTGTTGTTGACGTTGTTGTTGTTGTTATTGTTTATTTGACGTTGTTGTTGTTTATTTGACGTAGTTGTTGTTGTTGACGTTGTTGTTGTTGTTGTTTATTTGACGTTTTTGTTGTTGTTGTTGTTGTTGTTGTTGTTTATTTGACGTTGTTGTTGTTTATTTGACGGTGTTGTTGTTGTTGTTGTTGTTTATTTGACGTTGTTATTGTTGTTGTTGTTGTTGTTGACGTTGTTGTTGTTGTTGTTTATTTGACGTTGTTGTTGACGTTGTTTTTGTTGTTGTTTATTTGACGTTGTTGTTTATTTGACGTTGTTGTTGTTGTTGTTTATTTGACGATGTTGTTGTTGTTGTTTATTTGACGTTGTTGTTGTTGTTGTTGTTTATTTGACGTTGTTGTTGTTGATGACGTTGTTGTTGTTTATTTGACGTTGTTGTTGTTGACATAGTTGTTGTTGTTGTTTATTTGACGTTATTGTTGTTGTTGTTGACGTTGTTGTTGTTGTTTATTTGACGTTGTTGTTGTTATTGACATAGTTGTTGTTATTGTTGTTTATTTGACGTTGTTGTTGTTGTTGTTGACGTTGTTGTTGTTGTTGTTGTTTATTTGACGTTGTTGTTGTTGTTGTTGTTTATTTGACGTTGTTGTTGTTGTTGTTTATTTGACGGTGTTGTTGTTGTTGTTTATTTAACGTTGTTATTGTTGTTGTTGTTGTTTATTGGACGTTGTTGTTATTGTTGACGTTGTTGTTGTTGTTTATTTGATGTTGTTGTTATTGTTGACATAGTTGTTGTTTTTTATTTCACGTTGTTGGTGTTGTTGACGTGGTTGTTTATTTGACGTTGTTGTTGTTGTTAATTTGACGTTGTTGTTGTTTATTTGACGTTGTTGTTGTTTATTTTACGTTGTTGTTGTTTTTGCCGTTGTTGTTTATTTGACGTTGTTGTTGTTGTTTATTTGACGTTGTTGTTGTTGTTGACGTTGTTGTTCTTGTTGTTTATTTGACGTTGTTGTTGTTGTTTATTTGACATTGTTGTTGTTGTTGACGGTGTTGTTGTTATTGTTGTTGTTGTTTATTTGACGTTGTTGTTGTTTATTTGACGGTATTGTTGTTGTTGTTGTTGTTTATTTGACGTTGTTGTTGTTGTTGTTTATTTGACGTTGTTGTTATTGTTGACGTTGTTGTTAGTGTTGTTTATTTGACATTTTTGTTGTTGTTGACATAGTTGTTGTTGTTGTTGTTTATTTGACGTTGTTGTTGTTGTTGTTGTTGACGTTGTTGTTGTTGTTTATTTGACGTTGTTGTTGTTTATTTGACGTTGTTGTTGTTGTTTATTTGACGGTGTTGTTGTTGTTGTTATTTATTTGACGTTGTTATTGTTGTTGTTGTTTATTTGTCGTTGTTGTTATTGTTGACGTTGTTGTTGTTGTTGTTTATTTGATGTTCTTGTTGTTGTTGTTTATTTCACGTTGTTGTTGTTGACGTTGTTGTTTATTTGACGTTGTTGTTGTTGTTTATTTGACGTTGTTGTTGTTGTTGACGTTGTTGTTGTTGTTTATTTGACGTTGTTGTTGTTGTTTATTTGACATTGTTGTTGTTGTTGACGGTGTTGTTGTTGTTTATTTGATGTTGTTGTTATTTATTTGACATTGTTGTTGTTGTTGACGTTGTTATTGTTGTTGTTTATTTGACATTGTTGTTGTTGTTGTTGTTGTTGTTGTTTATTTAACATTGTTTTAGTATTGTTGTTTATTTGACATTGTTGTTGTTATTTATTTGACGTTGTTGTGGGTGACATTGTTGTTGTTGTTGTTGTTTATTTGACGTTGTTTTAGTATTGTTGTTTATTTGACATTGTTGTTGTTATTTATTTGACGTTGTTGTGGGTGACATTGTTGTTGTTGTTGTTGTTGTTGTTTATTTGACGTAGTTGTTGTTGTTGACGTTGTTGTTGTTGTTGTTTATTTGACGTTTTTGTTGTTGTTGATGTTGTTGTTGTTGTTGCTTATTTGACGTTGTTGTTGTTGTTTATTTGACGTTGTTGTTATTGTTTATTTGATGTTGTTGTTGTTGACGGTGTTGTTGTTGTTGTTTATTTGACATTGTTGTTGTTGTTGTTGACGGTGTTGTTGTTGTTGTTGTTGTTTATTTGACATTGTTGTTGTTGTTGTTGACGTTGTTGTTGTTTATTTGACGTTGTTGTTGTTGTTGTTCTTTATTTGACGTTGTTGTTGTTTATTTGACGTTGTTGTTGTTGATGTTGTTGTTGTTGTTATTGTTTATTTGACGTTGTTGTTGTTTATTTGACGTAGTTATTGTTTTTGACGTTGTTGTTGTTGTTGTTGTTGTTGTTGTTTATTTGACGTTTTTGTTGTTGTTGTTTTTGTTGTTGTTTATTTGACGTTGTTGTTGTTATTATTTATTTGACGTTGTTGTTGTTGTTGTTTATTTGACGTTGTTGTTGTTGTTATTGTTGTTGTTGTTGTTGTTGTTTATTTGACGTTGTTGTTGTTGTTATTGTTGTTGTTGTTGTTGTTGTTGTTTATTTGACGTTGTTGTTGTTGTTGTTGTTTATTTGACGTTGTTGTTGTTGTTGACGTTGTTGTTGTTGTTTATTTGACGTTGTTGATGTTGTTGACGTTGATGTTGTCGTTGTTTATTTGACGTTGTTGTTGTTGTTTATTTGACGTTGTTGTTGTTGACGGTGTTGTTGTTATTGTTTATTTGACATTGTTGTTGTTGTTGTTGACGTTGTTGTTGTTTATTTGACGTTGTTGTTGTTCTTTATTTGACGTTGTTGTTGTTTATTTGACGTTGTTGTTCTTTATTTGACGTTGTTGTTGTTGTTTATTTGACGTTATTGTTGTTGTCGTTGTTGTTGTTGTTATTGTTTATTTGACGTTGTTGTTGTTTATTTGACGTAGTTGTTGTTGTTGACGTTGTTGTTGTTGTTGTTTATTTGACATTTTTGTTGTTGTTGTTGTTGTTGTTGTTTATTTGACGTTGTTGTTGTTTATTTGACGGTGTTGTTGTTGTTGTTGTTGTTGTTGTTTATTTGACGTTGTTATTGCTGTTGTTGTTGTTATTGTTGACGTTGTTGTTGTTGTTGTTGTTGTTTATTTGACGTTGTTGTTGACGTTGTTTTTGTTGTTGTTTATTTGACGTTGTTGTTGTTGTTGTTGTTTATTTGACGGTGTTGTTGTTGTTGTTTATTTGACGTTGTTGTTATTGTTGTTTATTTGACGTTGTTGTTGTTGATGACGTTATTGTTGTTTATTTGACGTTGTTGTTGTTGACATAGTTGTTGTTGTTGTTTATTTGACGTTATTGTTGTTGTTGTTGACGTTGTTGTTGTTGTTTATTTAACGTTGTTGTTGTTGACATAGTTGTTGTTATTGTTGTTTATTTGACGTTGTTGTTGTTGTTGTTGACGTTGTTGTTGTTGTTGTTGTTTATTTGACGTTGTTGTTGTTGTTGTTGTTGTTTATTTGACGTTGTTGTTGTTGTTGTTTATTTGACGGTGTTGTTGTTGTTGTTGTTTATTTAACGTTGTTATTGTTGTTGTTGTTGTTTATTGGACGTTGTTGTTATTGTTGACGTTGTTGTTGTTGTTGTTGTTTATTTGATGTTGTTGTTATTGTTGACATAGTTGTTGTTTTTTATTTCACGTTGTTGGTGTTGTTGACGTGGTTGTTTATTTGACGTTGTTGTTGTTGTTAATTTGACGTTGTTGTTGTTGTTGACATTGTTGTTGTTGTTTATTTGACGTTGTTGTAGTTTATTTGACATTGTTGTTGTTGACGGTGTTGTTGTTGTTTATTTGACGCTGTTGTTGTTATTTATTTGACATTGTTGTTGTTGTTGACGTTGTTGTTGTTGTTGTTGTTTATTTGGCATTGTTGTTGTTGTTGTTGTTGACGTTGTTGTTGCTGTTGTTGTTGTTGTTGTTTATTTGACGTTGTTTTAGTATTGTTGTTTATTTGACATTGTTGTTGTTATTTATTTGACGTTGTTGTGGGTGACATTGTTGTTGTTGTTGTTTATTTGACGTTGTTGTTGTTGTTGTTGTTTATTTGACGTAGTTGTTGTTGTTGACGTTGTTGTTGTTGTTGTTTATTTGACGTTTTTGTTGTTGTTTATGTTTTTGTTGTTGTTGCTTATTTGACGTTGTTGTTGTTGTTATTGTTGTTGTTGTTGTTTATTTAACATTGTTGTTGTTGTTATTTATTTGACGTTGTTGTTGTTGTTTATTTGACGTTGTTGTTGTTGACGGTGTTTATTTGACATTGTTGTTGTTGTTGTTGTTTATTTGACGTTGTTGTTCTTTATTTGACGTTGTTGTTGATTATTTGACATTGTTGTTGTTTATTTGGCGTTGTTGTTGTTGTTGTTTATTTGACGTTATTGTTATTGACGTTGTTGTTGTTGTTATTGTTTATTTGACGATGTTGTTGTTTATTTGACGTAGTTGTTATTGTTGACGTTGTTGTTGTTGTTTATTTGACGTTGTTGTTGTTGACGTTGTTGTTGTTATTGTTTATTTGACATTGTTGTTGTTGTTGTTGACGTTGTTGTTGTTTATTTGACGTTGTTGTTGTTGTTGTTCTTTATTTGACGTTGTTGTTGTTTATTTGACGTTGTTGTTGTTTATTTGACGTTGTTGTTGTTGTTTATTTGACGTTATTGTTGTTAACGTTGTTGTTGTTGTTATTGTTTATTTGACGTTGTTGTTGTTTATTTGACGTAGTTGTTGTTGTTGACGTTGTTGTTGTTGTTGTTTATTTGACGTTTTTGTTGTTGTTGTTGTTGTTGTTGTTGTTTATTTGACGTTGTTGTTGTTTATTTGACGGTGTTGTTGTTGTTGTTGTTGTTTATTTGACGTTGTTATTGTTGTTGTTGTTGTTATTGTTGACGTTGTTGTTGTTGTTGTTTATTTGACGTTGTTGTTGACGTTGTTTTTGTTGTTGTTTATTTGACGTTGTTGTTTATTTGACGTTGTTGTTGTTGTTGTTGTTTATTTGACGGTGTTGTTGTTGTTGTTTATTTGACGTTGTTGTTATTGTTGTTTATTTGACGTTGTTGTTGTTGATGACGTTATTGTTGTTTATTTGACGTTGTTGTTGTTGACATAGTTGTTGTTGTTGTTTATTTGACGTTATTGTTGTTGTTGTTGACGTTGTTGTTGTTGTTGTTTATTTGACGTTGTTGTTGACATAGTTGTTGTTATTGTTGTTTATTTGACGTTGTTGTTGTTGTTGTTGTTGACGTTGTTGTTGTTGTTGTTGTTTATTTGACGTTGTTGTTGTTGTTAATTTGACGTTGTTGTTGTTGTTGTTGTTTATTTGACGGTGTTGTTGTTGTTGTTGTTTATTTAACGTTGTTATTGTTGTTGTTGTTGTTTATTGGACGTTGTTGTTATTGTTGACGTTGTTGTTGTTGTTGTTTATTTGATGTTGTTGTTATTGTTGACATAGTTGTTGTTTTTTATTTCACGTTGTTGGTGTTGTTGACGTGGTTGTTTATTTGACGTTGTTGTTGTTGTTAATTTGACGTTGTTGTTGTTGTTGACATTGTTGTTGTTGTTTATTTGACATTGTTGTTGTTGTTGACGGTGTTGTTGTTGTTTATTTGACGCTGTTGTTGTTATTTATTTGACATTGTTGTTGTTGTTGACGTTGTTGTTGTTGTTGTTGTTTATTTGGCATTGTTGTTGTTGTTGTTGTTGACGTTGTTGTTGTTGTTGTTGTTGTTGTTGTTTATTTGACGTTGTTTTAGTATTGTTGTTTATTTGACATTGTTGTTGTTATTTATTTGACGTTGTTGTGGGTGACATTGTTGTTGTTGTTGTTTATTTGACGTTGTTGTTGTTGTTGTTTATTTGACGTAGTTGTTGTTGTTGACGTTGTTGTTGTTGTTGTTTATTTGACGTTTTTGTTGTTGTTGATGTTTTTGTTGTTGTTGCTTATTTGACGTTGTTGTTGTTGTTATTGTTGTTGTTGTTGTTTATTTAACATTGTTGTTGTTGTTGTTTATTTGACGTTGTTGTTGTTGTTTATTTGACGTTGTTGTTGTTGACGGTGTTTATTTGACATTGTTGTTGTTGTTGTTGTTTATTTGACGTTGTTGTTCTTTATTTGACGTTGTTGTTGATTATTTGACATTGTTGTTGTTTATTTGGCGTTGTTGTTGTTGTTGTTGTTTATTTGACGTTATTGTTATTGACGTTGTTGTTGTTGTTATTGTTTATTTGACGTTGTTGTTGTTTATTTGACGTAGTTGTTATTGTTGACGTTGTTGTTTTTGTTGTTTATTTGACGTTTTTGTTGTTGTTGTTGTTGTTGTTGTTTATTTGACGTTGTTGTTGTTTATTTGACGGTGTTGTTGTTGTTGTTGTTGTTTATTTGACGTTTTTATTGTTGTTGTTGTTGTTTATTTGACGTTGTTGTTGTTGTTGTTGACGTTGTTGTTTATTTGATGTTATTGTTGTTGACATGGTTGTTGTGGTTTATTTTACGTTGTTGTTGTTTTTGCCGTTGTTGTTTATTTGACGTTGTTGTTGTTGTTTATTTGACGTTGTTGTTGTTGTTGTTGACGTTGTTGTTGTTGTTGTTGTTGTTTATTTGACGTTGTTGTTTATTTGACATTGTTGTTGTTGTTGACGTTGTTGTTTTTGTTGTTGTTGTTGTTGTTTATTTAACGTTGTTGTTGTTTATTTGACGGTATTGTTGTTGTTGTTGTTTATTTGACGTTGTTGTTGTTGTTGTTTATTTGACGTTGTTGTTGTTGTTGTTTATTTGACGTTGTTGTTATTGTTGACGTTGTTGTTGTTGTGGTTTATTTGACATTTTTGTTGTTGTTGACATAGTTGTTGTTGTTGTTGTTTATTTGACGTTGTTGTTGTTGTTGTTGACGTTGTTGTTGTTGTTGTTTATTTGACGTTGTTGTTGTTTATTTGACGTTGTTGTTGTTGTTTATTTGACGGTGTTGTTGTTGTTGTTGTTTATTTGACGTAGTTGTTGTTGTTGACGTTGTTGTTGTTGTTGTTGTTGTTTATTTGACGTTGTTATTGCTGTTGTTGTTGTTATTGTTGACGTTGTTGTTGTTGTTGTTGTTGTTTATTTGACGTTGTTGTTGACGTTGTTTTTGTTGTTGTTTATTTGACGTTGTTGTTGTTGTTGTTGTTTATTTGACGGTGTTGTTGTTGTTGTTTATTTGACGTTGTTGTTATTGTTGTTTATTTGACGTTGTTGTTGTTGATGACGTTATTGTTGTTTATTTGACGTTGTTGTTGTTGACATAGTTGTTGTTGTTGTTTATTTGACGTTATTGTTGTTGTTGTTGACGTTGTTGTTGTTGTTTATTTAACGTTGTTGTTGTTGACATAGTTGTTGTTATTGTTGTTTATTTGACGTTGTTGTTGTTGTTGTTGACGTTGTTGTTGTTGTTGTTTATTTGACGTTGTTGTTGTTGTTGTTGTTTATTTGACGTTGTTGTTGTTGTTGTTTATTTGACGGTGTTGTTGTTGTTGTTGTTTATTTAACGTTGTTATTGTTGTTGTTGTTGTTTATTGGACGTTGTTGTTATTGTTGACGTTGTTGTTGTTGTTGTTGTTTATTTGATGTTGTTGTTATTGTTGACATAGTTGTTGTTTTTTATTTCACGTTGTTGGTGTTGTTGACGTGGTTGTTTATTTGACGTTGTTGTTGTTGTTAATTTGACGTTGTTGTTGTTGTTGACATTGTTGTTGTTGTTTATTTGACGTTGTTGTAGTTTATTTGACATTGTTGTTGTTGACGGTGTTGTTGTTGTTTATTTGACGCTGTTGTTGTTATTTATTTGACATTGTTGTTGTTGTTGACGTTGTTGTTGTTGTTGTTGTTTATTTGGCATTGTTGTTGTTGTTGTTGTTGACGTTGTTGTTGCTGTTGTTGTTGTTGTTGTTTATTTGACGTTGTTTTAGTATTGTTGTTTATTTGACATTGTTGTTGTTATTTATTTGACGTTGTTGTGGGTGACATTGTTGTTGTTGTTGTTTATTTGACGTTGTTGTTGTTGTTGTTGTTTATTTGACGTAGTTGTTGTTGTTGACGTTGTTGTTGTTGTTGTTTATTTGACGTTTTTGTTGTTGTTTATGTTTTTGTTGTTGTTGCTTATTTGACGTTGTTGTTGTTGTTATTGTTGTTGTTGTTGTTTATTTAACATTGTTGTTGTTGTTATTTATTTGACGTTGTTGTTGTTGTTTATTTGACGTTGTTGTTGTTGACGGTGTTTATTTGACATTGTTGTTGTTGTTGTTGTTTATTTGACGTTGTTGTTCTTTATTTGACGTTGTTGTTGATTATTTGACATTGTTGTTGTTTATTTGGCGTTGTTGTTGTTGTTGTTTATTTGACGTTATTGTTATTGACGTTGTTGTTGTTGTTATTGTTTATTTGACGATGTTGTTGTTTATTTGACGTAGTTGTTATTGTTGACGTTGTTGTTGTTGTTTATTTGACGTTGTTGTTGTTGACGTTGTTGTTGTTATTGTTTATTTGACATTGTTGTTGTTGTTGTTGACGTTGTTGTTGTTTATTTGACGTTGTTGTTGTTGTTGTTCTTTATTTGACGTTGTTGTTGTTTATTTGACGTTGTTGTTGTTTATTTGACGTTGTTGTTGTTGTTTATTTGACGTTATTGTTGTTAACGTTGTTGTTGTTGTTATTGTTTATTTGACGTTGTTGTTGTTTATTTGACGTAGTTGTTGTTGTTGACGTTGTTGTTGTTGTTGTTTATTTGACGTTTTTGTTGTTGTTGTTGTTGTTGTTGTTTATTTGACGTTGTTGTTGTTTATTTGACGGTGTTGTTGTTGTTGTTGTTGTTTATTTGACGTTGTTATTGTTGTTGTTGTTGTTATTGTTGACGTTGTTGTTGTTGTTGTTTATTTGACGTTGTTGTTGACGTTGTTTTTGTTGTTGTTTATTTGACGTTGTTGTTTATTTGACGTTGTTGTTGTTGTTGTTGTTTATTTGACGGTGTTGTTGTTGTTGTTTATTTGACGTTGTTGTTATTGTTGTTTATTTGACGTTGTTGTTGTTGATGACGTTATTGTTGTTTATTTGACGTTGTTGTTGTTGACATAGTTGTTGTTGTTGTTTATTTGACGTTATTGTTGTTGTTGTTGACGTTGTTGTTGTTGTTGTTTATTTGACGTTGTTGTTGACATAGTTGTTGTTATTGTTGTTTATTTGACGTTGTTGTTGTTGTTGTTGACGTTGTTGTTGTTGTTGTTGTTTATTTGACGTTGTTGTTGTTGTTGTTTATTTGACGTTGTTGTTGTTGTTGTTGTTTATTTGACGGTGTTGTTGTTGTTGTTGTTTATTTAACGTTGTTATTGTTGTTGTTGTTGTTTATTGGACGTTGTTGTTATTGTTGACGTTGTTGTTGTTGTTGTTTATTTGATGTTGTTGTTATTGTTGACATAGTTGTTGTTTTTTATTTCACGTTGTTGGTGTTGTTGACGTGGTTGTTTATTTGACGTTGTTGTTGTTGTTAATTTGACGTTGTTGTTGTTGTTGACATTGTTGTTGTTGTTTATTTGACATTGTTGTTGTTGTTGACGGTGTTGTTGTTGTTTATTTGACGCTGTTGTTGTTATTTATTTGACATTGTTGTTGTTGTTGACGTTGTTGTTGTTGTTGTTGTTTATTTGGCATTGTTGTTGTTGTTGTTGTTGACGTTGTTGTTGTTGTTGTTGTTGTTGTTGTTTATTTGACGTTGTTTTAGTATTGTTGTTTATTTGACATTGTTGTTGTTATTTATTTGACGTTGTTGTGGGTGACATTGTTGTTGTTGTTGTTTATTTGACGTTGTTGTTGTTGTTGTTTATTTGACGTAGTTGTTGTTGTTGACGTTGTTGTTGTTGTTGTTTATTTGACGTTTTTGTTGTTGTTGATGTTTTTGTTGTTGTTGCTTATTTGACGTTGTTGTTGTTGTTATTGTTGTTGTTGTTGTTTATTTAACATTGTTGTTGTTGTTGTTTATTTGACGTTGTTGTTGTTGTTTATTTGACGTTGTTGTTGTTGACGGTGTTTATTTGACATTGTTGTTGTTGTTGTTGTTTATTTGACGTTGTTGTTCTTTATTTGACGTTGTTGTTGATTATTTGACATTGTTGTTGTTTATTTGGCGTTGTTGTTGTTGTTGTTTATTTGACGTTATTGTTATTGACGTTGTTGTTGTTGTTATTGTTTATTTGACGTTGTTGTTGTTTATTTGACGTAGTTATTATTGTTGACGTTGTTGTTTTTGTTGTTTATTTGACGTTTTTGTTGTTGTTGTTGTTGTTGTTGTTTATTTGACGTTGTTGTTGTTTATTTGACGGTGTTGTTGTTGTTGTTGTTGTTTATTTGACGTTTTTATTGTTGTTGTTGTTGTTTATTTGACGTTGTTGTTGTTGTTGTTGACGTTGTTGTTTATTTGATGTTATTGTTGTTGACATGGTTGTTGTGGTTTATTTTACGTTGTTGTTGTTTTTGCCGTTGTTGTTTATTTGACGTTGTTGTTGTTGTTTATTTGACGTTGTTGTTGTTGTTGTTGACGTTGTTGTTGTTGTTGTTTATTTGACGTTGTTGTTTATTTGACATTGTTGTTGTTGTTGACGTTGTTGTTTTTGTTGTTGTTGTTGTTGTTGTTTATTTAACGTTGTTGTTGTTTATTTGACGGTATTGTTGTTGTTGTTGTTTATTTGACGTTGTTGTTGTTGTTGTTTATTTGACGTTGTTGTTGTTGTTGTTTATTTGACGTTGTTGTTATTGTTGACGTTGTTGTTGTTGTGGTTTATTTGACATTTTTGTTGTTGTTGACATAGTTGTTGTTGTTGTTGTTGTTTATTTGACGTTGTTGTTGTTGTTGTTGACGTTGTTGTTGTTGTTGTTTATTTGACGTTGTTGTTGTTTATTTGACGTTGTTGTTGTTGTTTATTTGACGGTGTTGTTGTTGTTGTTGTTTATTTGACGTAGTTGTTGTTGTTGACGTTGTTGTTGTTGTTGTTGTTGTTTATTTGACGTTTTTGTTGTTGTTGATGTTGTTGTTGTTGTTGCTTATTTGACGTTGTTGTTGTTGTTTATTTGACGTTGTTGTTATTGTTTATTTGACGTTGTTGTTGTTGACGGTGTTGTTGTTGTTGTTGTTTATTTGACATTGTTGTTGTTGTTGACGGTGTTGTTGTTGTTGTTGTTTATTTGACATTGTTGTTGTTGTTGTTGACGTTGTTGTTGTTTATTTGACGTTGTTGTTGTTGACGTTGTTGTTGTTGTTATTGTTTATTTGACGTTGTTGTTGTTGTTTATTTGACGTAGTTGTTGTTGTTGACGTTGTTGTTGTTGTTGTTGTTGTTTATTTGACGTTTTTGTTGTTGTTGTTTTTGTTGTTGTTTATTTGACGTTGTTGTTGTTATTATTTATTTGACGTTGTTGTTGTTGTTGTTTATTTGACGTTGTTGTTGTTATTGTTGTTGTTATTGTTGTTGTTGTTTATTTGACGTTGTTGTTGTTGTTGTTTATTTGACGTTGTTGTTGTTGTTGTTTATTTGACGTTGTTGTTGTTGTTGACGTTGTTGTTGTTGTTTATTTGATGTTGTTGATGTTGTTGACATTGTTGTTGTCGTTGTTTATTTGACGTTGTTGTTGTTGTTTATTTGACGTTGTTGTTGTTGACGGTGTTGTTGTTGTTGTTTATTTGACAATGTTGTTGTTGTTGTTAACGTTGTTGTTGTTTATTTGACGTTGTTGTTGTTGTTGTTCTTTATTTGACGTTGTTGTTGTTTATTTGACGTTGTTGTGTTTTATTTGACGTTGTTGTTGTTGTTTATTTGACGTTATTGTTGTTGACGTTGTTGTTGTTGTTATTGTTTATTTGACGTTGTTGTTGTTTATTTGACGTAGTTGTTGTTGTTGACTTTGTTGTTGTTGTTGTTGTTTATTTGACGTTTTTGTTGTTGTTGTTGTTGTTGTTGTTGTTTATTTGACGTTGTTGTTGTTTATTTGACGGTGTTGTTGTTGTTGTTGTTGTTGTTTATTTGACGTTGTTATTGTTGTTGTTGTTGTTGTTGACGTTGTTGTTGTTGTTGTTTATTTGACGTTGTTGTTGACGTTGTTTTTGTTGTTGTTTATTTGACGTTGTTGTTTATTTGACGTTGTTGTTGTTGTTGTTTATTTGACGATGTTGTTGTTGTTGTTTATTTGACGTTGTTGTTGTTGTTGTTTATTTGACGTTGTTGTTGTTGATGACGTTGTTGTTGTTTATTTGACGTTGTTGTTGTTGACATAGTTGTTGTTGTTGTTTATTTGACGTTATTGTTGTTGTTGTTGACGTTGTTGTTGTTGTTTATTTGACGTTGTTGTTGTTGTTGACATAGTTGTTGTTATTGTTGTTTATTTGACGTTGTTGTTGTTGTTGTTGTTGACGTTGTTGTTGTTGTTGTTGTTGTTTATTTGACGTTGTTATTTATTTGACATTGTTGTTGTTGTTGACGTTGTTGTTTTTGTTGTTGTTGTTGTTTATTTGACGTTGTTGTTGTTTATTTGACGGTATTGTTGTTGTTGTTGTTTATTTGACGTTGTTGTTGTTGTTGTTTATTTGACGTTGTTGTTGTTGTTGTTTATTTGACGTTGTTGTTATTGTTGACGTTGTTGTTGTTGTGGTTTATTTGACATTTTTGTTGTTGTTGACATAGTTGTTGTTGTTGTTGTTTATTTGACGTTGTTGTTGTTGTTGTTGACGTTGTTGTTGTTGTTGTTTATTTGACGTTGTTGTTGTTTATTTGACGTTGTTGTTGTTGTTTATTTGACGGTGTTGTTGTTGTTGTTGTTTATTTGACGTAGTTGTTGTTGTTGACGTTGTTGTTGTTGTTGTTGTTGTTTATTTGACGTTTTTGTTGTTGTTGATGTTGTTGTTGTTGTTGCTTATTTGACGTTGTTGTTGTTGTTTATTTGACGTTGTTGTTATTGTTTATTTGACGTTGTTGTTGTTGACGGTGTTGTTGTTGTTGTTGTTTATTTGACATTGTTGTTGTTGTTGACGGTGTTGTTGTTGTTGTTGTTTATTTGACATTGTTGTTGTTGTTGTTGACGTTGTTGTTGTTTATTTGACGTTGTTGTTGTTGACGTTGTTGTTGTTGTTATTGTTTATTTGACGTTGTTGTTGTTGTTTATTTGACGTAGTTGTTGTTGTTGACGTTGTTGTTGTTGTTGTTTATTTGACGTTTTTGTTGTTGTTGTTTTTGTTGTTGTTTATTTGACGTTGTTGTTGTTATTATTTATTTGACGTTGTTGTTGTTGTTGTTTATTTGACGTTGTTGTTGTTATTGTTGTTGTTGTTGTTGTTGTTGTTGTTGTTGTTTATTTGACGTTGTTGTTGTTGTTTATTTGACGTTGTTGTTGTTGTTGTTTATTTGACGTTGTTGTTGTTGTTGACGTTGTTGTTGTTGTTTATTTGATGTTGTTGATGTTGTTGACGTTGTTGTTGTCGTTGTTTATTTGACGTTGTTGTTGTTGTTTATTTGACGTTGTTTTTGTTGACGGTGTTGTTGTTGTTGTTTATTTGACAGTGTTGTTGTTGTTGTTGACGTTGTTGTTGTTTATTTGACGTTGTTGTTGTTGTTGTTCTTTATTTGACGTTGTTTACTGTTTATTTGACGTTGTTGTTGTTTATTTGACGTTGTTGTTGTTGTTTATTTGACGTTATTGTTGTTGACGTTGTTGTTGTTGTTATTGTTTATTTAACGTTGTTGTTGTTTATTTGACGTAGTTGTTGTTGTTGACTTTGTTGTTGTTGTTGTTGTTTATTTGACGTTTTTGTTGTTGTTGTTGTTGTTGTTGTTTATTTGACGTTGTTGTTGTTTATTTGACGGTGTTGTTGTTGTTGTTGTTGTTGTTTATTTGACGTTGTTATTGTTGTTGTTGTTGTTGTTGACGTTGTTGTTGTTGTTGTTGTTTATTTGACGTTGTTGTTGACGTTGTTTTTGTTGTTGTTTATTTGACGTTGTTGTTTATTTGACGTTGTTGTTGTTGTTGTTTATTTGACGATGTTGTTGTTGTTGTTTATTTGACGTTGTTGTTGTTGTTGTTTATTTGACGTTGTTGTTGTTGATGACGTTGTTGTTGTTTATTTGACGTTGTTGTTGTTGACATAGTTGTTGTTGTTGTTTATTTGACGTTATTGTTGTTGTTGTTGACGTTGTTGTTGTTGTTTATTTGACGTTGTTGTTGTTATTGACATAGTTGTTGTTATTGTTGTTTATTTGACGTTGTTGTTGTTGTTGTTGACGTTGTTGTTGTTGTTGTTGTTGTTGTTTATTTGACGTTGTTGTTGTTGTTGTTGTTTATTTGACGTTGTTGTTGTTGTTGTTTATTTGACGGTGTTGTTGTTGTTGTTTATTTAACGTTGTTATTGTTGTTGTTGTTGTTTATTGGACGTTGTTGTTATTGTTGACGTTGTTGTTGTTGTTGTTTATTTGATGTTGTTGTTATTGTTGACATAGTTGTTGTTTTTTATTTCACGTTGTTGGTGTTGTTGACGTGGTTGTTTATTTGACGTTGTTGTTGTTGTTAATTTGACGTTGTTGTTGTTGTTGACATTGTTGTTGTTGTTTATTTGACGTTGTTGTTGTTTATTTGACATTGTTGTTGTTGTTGTTTATTTGACGTTGTTGTTGTTATTTATTTGACATTGTTGTTGTTGTTGTTGTTGTTTTTTATTTGACATTGTTGTTGTTGTTGTTGTTGTCGTTGTTGTTGTTGGTGTTGTTTATTTGACGTTGTTTTAGTATTGTTGTTTATTTGACATTGTTGTTGTTATTTATTTGACGTTGTTGTGGGTGACATTGTTGTTGTTGTTGTTGTTTATTTGACGTTGTTGTTGTTGTTGTTTATTTGACGTAGTTGTTGTTGTTGACGTTGTTGTTGTTGTTGTTTATTTGACGTTTTTGTTGTTGTTGATGTTGTCGTTGTTGTTGCTTATTTGACGTTGTTGTTGTTGTTATTGTTGTTGTTGTTGTTTATTTAACATTGTTGTTGTTGTTGTTTATTTGACGTTGTTGTTGTTGTTTATTTGACGTTGTTGTTGTTGACGGTGTTTATTTGACATTGTTGTTGTTGTTGTTTATTTGACGTTGTTGTTCTTTATTTGACGTTGTTGTTGTTTATTTGACGTTGTTGTTGTTGTTGGTTATTTGACGTTATTGTTGTTGACGTTGTTGTTGTTGTTATTGTTTATTTGACGTTGTTGTTGTTTATTTGACGTAGTTGTTGTTGTTGACGTTGTTGTTGTTGTTGTTTATTTGACGTTTTTGTTGTTGTTGTTGTTGTTGTTTATTTGACGTTGTTGTTGTTTATTTGACGGTGTTGTTGTTGTTGTTGTTTATTTGACGTTGTTATTATTGTTGTTGTTGTTGTTTATTTGACGTTGTTGTTGTTGTTGACGTTGTTGTTTATTTGATGTTATTGTTGTTGACATGGTTGTTGTGGTTTATTTTACGTTGTTGTTGTTTTTGCCGTTGTTGTTTATTTGACGTTGTTGTTGTTGTTTATTTGACGTTGTTGTTGTTGTTGTTGACGTTGTTGTTGTTGTTGTTTATTTGACGTTGTTGTTTATTTGACATTGTTGTTGTTGTTGACATTGTTGTTTTTGTTGTTGTTGTTGTTTATTTGACGTTGTTGTTGTTTATTTGACGGTATTGTTGTTGTTGTTGTTTATTTGACGTTGTTGTTGTTGTTGTTTATTTGACGTTGTTGTTATTGTTGACGTTGTTGTTATTGTTGTTGTTGTTTATTGGACGTTGTTGTTATTGTTGACGTTGTTGTTGTTGTTGTTGTTTATTTGATGTTGTTGTTATTGTTGACATAGTTGTTGTTTTTTATTTCACGTTGTTGGTGTTGTTGACGTGGTTGTTTATTTGACGTTGTTGTTGTTGTTAATTTGACGTTGTTGTTGTTGTTGACATTGTTGTTGTTGTTTATTTGACGTTGTTGTAGTTTATTTGACATTGTTGTTGTTGTTGACGGTGTTGTTGTTGTTTATTTGACGCTGTTGTTGTTATTTATTTGACATTGTTGTTGTTGTTGACGTTGTTGTTGTTGTTGTTGTTTATTTGGCATTGTTGTTGTTGTTGTTGTTGACGTTGTTGTTGTTGTTGTTGTTGTTGTTTATTTGACGTTGTTTTAGTATTGTTGTTTATTTGACATTGTTGTTGTTATTTATTTGACGTTGTTGTGGGTGACATTGTTGTTGTTGTTGTTTATTTGACGTTGTTGTTGTTGTTATTGTTTATTTGACGTAGTTGTTGTTGTTGACGTTGTTGTTGTTGTTGTTTATTTGACGTTTTTGTTGTTGTTGATGTTTTTGTTGTTGTTGCTTATTTGACGTTGTTGTTGTTGACGGTGTTGTTGTTGTTGTTGTTTATTTGACATTGTTGTTGTTGTTGACGGTGTTGTTGTTGTTGTTGTTTATTTGACATTGTTGTTGTTGTTGTTGACGTTGTTGTTGTTGACGTTGTTGTTGTTGTTATTGTTTATTTGACGTTGTTGTTGTTGTTTATTTGACGTAGTTGTTGTTGTTGACGTTGTTGTTGTTGTTGTTTATTTGACGTTTTTGTTGTTGTTGTTTTTGTTGTTGTTTATTTGACGTTGTTGTTGTTATTATTTATTTGACGTTGTTGTTGTTGTTGTTTATTTGACGTTGTTGTTGTTATTGTTGTTGTTGTTGTTGTTGTTGTTGTTGTTTATTTGACGTTGTTGTTGTTGTTGTTTATTTGACGTTGTTGTTGTTGTTGTTTATTTGACGTTGTTGTTGTTGTTGACGTTGTTGTTGTTGTTTATTTGATGTTGTTGATGTTGTTGACGTTGTTGTTGTCGTTGTTTATTTGACGTTGTTGTTGTTGTTTATTTGACGTTGTTTTTGTTGACGGTGTTGTTGTTGTTGTTTATTTGACAGTGTTGTTGTTGTTGTTGACGTTGTTGTTGTTTATTTGACGTTGTTGTTGTTGTTGTTCTTTATTTGACGTTGTTGTTGTTGTTTATTTGACGTTGTTGTTGTTTATTTGACGTTGTTGTTGTTGTTTATTTGACGTTATTGTTGTTGACGTTGTTGTTGTTGTTATTGTTTATTTAACGTTGTTGTTGTTTATTTGACGTAGTTGTTGTTGTTGACTTTGTTGTTGTTGTTGTTGTTTATTTGACGTTTTTGTTGTTGTTGTTGTTGTTGTTGTTTATTTGACGTTGTTGTTGTTTATTTGACGGTGTTGTTGTTGTTGTTGTTGTTTATTTGACGTTGTTATTGTTGTTGTTGTTGTTGTTGACGTTGTTGTTGTTGTTGTTGTTTATTTGACGTTGTTGTTGACGTTGTTTTTGTTGTTGTTTATTTGACGTTGTTGTTTATTTGACGTTGTTGTTGTTGTTGTTTATTTGACGATGTTGTTGTTGTTGTTTATTTGACGTTGTTGTTGTTGTTGTTTATTAGACGTTGTTGTTGTTGATGACGTTGTTGTTGTTTATTTGACGTTGTTGTTGTTGACATAGTTGTTGTTGTTGTTTATTTGACGTTATTGTTGTTGTTGTTGACGTTGTTGTTGTTGTTTATTTGACGTTGTTGTTGTTATTGACATAGTTGTTGTTATTGTTGTTTATTTGACGTTGTTGTTGTTGTTGTTGACGTTGTTGTTGTTGTTGTTGTTGTTGTTTATTTGACGTTGTTGTTGTTGTTGTTGTTTATTTGACGTTGTTGTTGTTGTTGTTTATTTGACGGTGTTGTTGTTGTTGTTTATTTAACGTTGTTATTGTTGTTGTTGTTGTTTATTGGACGTTGTTGTTATTGTTGACGTTGTTGTTGTTGTTGTTTATTTGATGTTGTTGTTATTGTTGACATAGTTGTTGTTTTTTATTTCACGTTGTTGGTGTTGTTGACGTGGTTGTTTATTTGACGTTGTTGTTGTTGTTAATTTGACGTTGTTGTTGTTGTTGACATTGTTGTTGTTGTTTATTTGACGTTGTTGTTGTTTATTTGACATTGTTGTTGTTGTTGTTTATTTGACGTTGTTGTTGTTATTTATTTGACATTGTTGTTGTTGTTGACGTTGTTGTTGTTGTTTTTTATTTGACATTGTTGTTGTTGTTGTTGTTGTCGTTGTTGTTGTTGGTGTTGTTTATTTGACGTTGTTTTAGTATTGTTGTTTATTTGACATTGTTGTTGTTATTTATTTGACGTTGTTGTGGGTGACATTGTTGTTGTTGTTGTTGTTTATTTGACGTTGTTGTTGTTGTTGTTTATTTGACGTAGTTGTTGTTGTTGACGTTGTTGTTGTTGTTGTTTATTTGACGTTTTTGTTGTTGTTGATGTTGTCGTTGTTGTTGCTTATTTGACGTTGTTGTTGTTGTTATTGTTGTTGTTGTTGTTTATTTAACATTGTTGTTGTTGTTGTTTATTTGACGTTGTTGTTGTTGTTTATTTGACGTTGTTGTTGTTGACGGTGTTTATTTGACATTGTTGTTGTTGTTGTTTATTTGACGTTGTTGTTCTTTATTTGACGTTGTTGTTGTTTATTTGACGTTGTTGTTGTTGTTGGTTATTTGACGTTATTGTTGTTGACGTTGTTGTTGTTGTTATTGTTTATTTGACGTTGTTGTTGTTTATTTGACGTAGTTGTTGTTGTTGACGTTGTTGTTGTTGTTGTTTATTTGACGTTTTTGTTGTTGTTGTTGTTGTTGTTTATTTGACGTTGTTGTTGTTTATTTGACGGTGTTGTTGTTGTTGTTTATTTGACGTTGTTATTATTGTTGTTGTTGTTGTTTATTTGACGTTGTTGTTGTTGTTGACGTTGTTGTTTATTTGATGTTATTGTTGTTGACATGGTTGTTGTGGTTTATTTTACGTTGTTGTTGTTTTTGCCGTTGTTGTTTATTTGACGTTGTTGTTGTTGTTTATTTGACGTTGTTGTTGTTGTTGTTGACGTTGTTGTTGTTGTTGTTTATTTGACGTTGTTGTTTATTTGACATTGTTGTTGTTGTTGACATTGTTGTTTTTGTTGTTGTTGTTGTTTATTTGACGTTGTTGTTGTTTATTTGACGGTATTGTTGTTGTTGTTGTTTATTTGACGTTGTTGTTGTTGTTGTTTATTTGACGTTGTTGTTATTGTTGACGTTGTTGTTATTGTTGTTGTTGTTTATTGGACGTTGTTGTTATTGTTGACGTTGTTGTTGTTGTTGTTGTTTATTTGACGTTGTTTTAGTATTGTTGTTTATTTGACATTGTTGTTGTTATTTATTTGACGTTGTTGTGGGTGACATTGTTGTTGTTGTTGTTTATTTGACGTTGTTGTTGTTGTTGTTGTTTATTTGACGTAGTTGTTGTTGTTGACGTTGTTGTTGTTGTTGTTTATTTGACGTTTTTGTTGTTGTTGATGTTTTTGTTGTTGTTGCTTATTTGACGTTGTTGTTGTTGTTATTGTTGTTGTTGTTGTTTATTTAACATTGTTGTTGTTGTTATTTATTTGACGTTGTTGTTGTTGTTTATTTGACGTTGTTGTTGTTGACGGTGTTTATTTGACATTGTTGTTGTTGTTGTTGTTTATTTGACGTTGTTGTTCTTTATTTGACGTTGTTGTTGATTATTTGACATTGTTGTTGTTTATTTGGCGTTGTTGTTGTTGTTGTTTATTTGACGTTATTGTTATTGACGTTGTTGTTGTTGTTATTGTGTATTTGACGATGTTGTTGTTTATTTGACGTAGTTGTTATTGTTGACGTTGTTGTTGTTGTTTATTTGACGTTGTTGTTGTTGACGTTGTTGTTGTTGACGTTGTTGTTGTTATTGTTTATTTGACATTGTTGTTGTTGTTGTTGACGTTGTTGTTGTTTATTTGACGTTGTTGTTGTTGTTGTTCTTTATTTGACGTTGTTGTTGTTTATTTGACGTTGTTGTTGTTTATTTGACGTTGTTGTTGTTGTTTATTTGACGTTATTGTTGTTGACGTTGTTGTTGTTGTTATTGTTTATTTGACGTTGTTGTTGTTTATTTGACGTAGTTGTTGTTGTTGACGTTGTTGTTGTTGTTGTTTATTTGACGTTTTTGTTGTTGTTGTTGTTGTTGTTGTTTATTTGACGTTGTTGTTGTTTATTTGACGGTGTTGTTGTTGTTGTTGTTGTTTATTTGACGTTGTTGTTGTTGTTGTTGTTGTTATTGTTGACGTTGTTGTTGTTGTTGTTTATTTGACGTTGTTGTTGACGTTGTTTTTGTTGTTGTTTATTTGACGTTGTTGTTTATTTGACGTTGTTGTTGTTGTTGTTGTTTATTTGACGGTGTTGTTGTTGTTGTTTATTTGACGTTGTTGTTATTGTTGTTTATTTGACGTTGTTGTTGTTGATGACGTTATTGTTGTTTATTTGACGTTGTTGTTGTTGACATAGTTGTTGTTGTTATTTATTTGACGTTATTGTTGTTGTTGTTGACGTTGTTGTTGTTGTTGTTTATTTGACGTTGTTGTTGACATAGTTGTTGTTATTGTTGTTTATTTGACGTTGTTGTTGTTGTTGTTGACGTTGTTGTTGTTGTTGTTGTTGTTTATTTGACGTTGTTGTTGTTGTTGTTTATTTGACGTTGTTGTTGTTGTTGTTGTTTATTTGACGGTGTTGTTGTTGTTGTTGTTTATTTAACGTTGTTATTGTTGTTGTTGTTGTTTATTGGACGTTGTTGTTATTGTTGACGTTGTTGTTGTTGTTGTTTATTTGATGTTGTTGTTATTGTTGACATAGTTGTTGTTTTTTATTTCACGTTGTTGGTGTTGTTGACGTGGTTGTTTATTTGACGTTGTTGTTGTTGTTAATTTGACGTTGTTGTTGTTGTTGACATTGTTGTTGTTGTTTATTTGACGTTGTTGTTGTTTATTTGACATTGTTGTTGTTGTTGACGGTGTTGTTGTTGTTTATTTGACGCTGTTGTTGTTATTTATTTGACATTGTTGTTGTTGTTGACGTTGTTGTTGTTGTTGTTGTTTATTTGGCATTGTTGTTGTTGTTGTTGTTGACGTTGTTGTTGTTGTTGTTGTTGTTGTTATTTATTTGACGTTGTTTTAGTATTGTTGTTTATTTGACATTGTTGTTGTTATTTATTTGACGTTGTTGTGGGTGACATTGTTGTTGTTGTTGTTTATTTGACGTTGTTGTTGTTGTTGTTTATTTGACGTAGTTGTTGTTGTTGACGTTGTTGTTGTTGTTGTTTATTTGACGTTTTTGTTGTTGTTGATGTTTTTGTTGTTGTTGCTTATTTGACGTTGTTGTTGTTGTTATTGTTGTTGTTGTTGTTTATTTAACATTGTTGTTGTTGTTGTTTATTTGACGTTGTTGTTGTTGTTTATTTGACGTTGTTGTTGTTGACGGTGTTTATTTGACATTGTTGTTGTTGTTGTTGTTTATTTGACGTTGTTGTTCTTTATTTGACGTTGTTGTTGATTATTTGACATTGTTGTTGTTTATTTGGCGTTGTTGTTGTTGTTGTTTATTTGACGTTATTGTTATTGACGTTGTTGTTGTTGTTATTGTTTATTTGACGTTGTTGTTGTTTATTTGACGTAGTTGTTATTGTTGACGTTGTTGTTTTTGTTGTTTATTTGACGTTTTTGTTGTTGTTGTTGTTGTTGTTGTTTATTTGACGTTGTTGTTGTTTATTTGACGGTGTTGTTGTTGTTGTTGTTTATTTGACGTTTTTATTGTTGTTGTTGTTGTTTATTTGACGTTGTTGTTGTTGTTGACGTTGTTGTTTATTTGATGTTATTGTTGTTGACATGGTTGTTGTGGTTTATTTTACGTTGTTGTTGTTTTTGCCGTTGTTGTTTATTTGACGTTGTTGTTGTTGTTTATTTGACGTTGTTGTTGTTGTTGTTGACGTTGTTGTTGTTGTTGTTTATTTGACGTTGTTGTTTATTTGACATTGTTGTTGTTGTTGACATTGTTGTTTTTGTTGTTGTTGTTGTTTATTTGACGTTGTTGTTGTTTATTTGACGGTATTGTTGTTGTTGTTGTTTATTTGACGTTGTTGTTGTTGTTGTTTATTTGACGTTGTTGTTATTGTTGACGTTGTTGTTATTGTTGTTGTTGTTTATTGGACGTTGTTGTTATTGTTGACGTTGTTGTTGTTGTTGTTGTTTATTTGATGTTGTTGTTATTGTTGACATAGTTGTTGTTTTTTATTTCACGTTGTTGGTGTTGTTGACGTGGTTGTTTATTTGACGTTGTTGTTGTTGTTAATTTGACGTTGTTGTTGTTGTTGACATTGTTGTTGTTGTTTATTTGACGTTGTTGTAGTTTATTTGACATTGTTGTTGTTGTTGACGGTGTTGTTGTTGTTTATTTGACGCTGTTGTTGTTATTTATTTGACATTGTTGTTGTTGTTGACGTTGTTGTTGTTGTTGTTGTTGTTTATTTGGCATTGTTGTTGTTGTTGTTGTTGACGTTGTTGTTGTTGTTGTTGTTGTTGTTGTTTATTTGACGTTGTTTTAGTATTGTTGTTTATTTGACATTGTTGTTGTTATTTATTTGACGTTGTTGTGGGTGACATTGTTGTTGTTGTTGTTTATTTGACGTTGTTGTTGTTGTTGTTGTTTATTTGACGTAGTTGTTGTTGTTGACGTTGTTGTTGTTGTTGTTTATTTGACGTTTTTGTTGTTGTTGATGTTTTTGTTGTTGTTGCTTATTTGACGTTGTTGTTGTTGTTATTGTTGTTGTTGTTGTTTATTTAACATTGTTGTTGTTGTTATTTATTTGACGTTGTTGTTGTTGTTTATTTGACGTTGTTGTTGTTGACGGTGTTTATTTGACATTGTTGTTGTTGTTGTTGTTTATTTGACGTTGTTGTTCTTTATTTGACGTTGTTGTTGATTATTTGACATTGTTGTTGTTTATTTGGCGTTGTTGTTGTTGTTGTTTATTTGACGTTATTGTTATTGACGTTGTTGTTGTTGTTATTGTGTATTTGACGATGTTGTTGTTTATTTGACGTAGTTGTTATTGTTGACGTTGTTGTTGTTGTTTATTTGACGTTGTTGTTGTTGACGTTGTTGTTGTTGACGTTGTTGTTGTTATTGTTTATTTGACATTGTTGTTGTTGTTGTTGACGTTGTTGTTGTTTATTTGACGTTGTTGTTGTTGTTGTTCTTTATTTGACGTTGTTGTTGTTTATTTGACGTTGTTGTTGTTTATTTGACGTTGTTGTTGTTGTTTATTTGACGTTATTGTTGTTGACGTTGTTGTTGTTGTTATTGTTTATTTGACGTTGTTGTTGTTTATTTGACGTAGTTGTTGTTGTTGACGTTGTTGTTGTTGTTGTTTATTTGACGTTTTTGTTGTTGTTGTTGTTGTTGTTGTTGTTTATTTGACGTTGTTGTTGTTTATTTGACGGTGTTGTTGTTGTTGTTGTTGTTTATTTGACGTTGTTATTGTTGTTGTTGTTGTTATTGTTGACGTTGTTGTTGTTGTTGTTTATTTGACGTTGTTGTTGACGTTGTTTTTGTTGTTGTTTATTTGACGTTGTTGTTTATTTGACGTTGTTGTTGTTGTTGTTGTTTATTTGACGGTGTTGTTGTTGTTGTTTATTTGACGTTGTTGTTATTGTTGTTTATTTGACGTTGTTGTTGTTGATGACGTTATTGTTGTTTATTTGACGTTGTTGTTGTTGACATAGTTGTTGTTGTTATTTATTTGACGTTATTGTTGTTGTTGTTGACGTTGTTGTTGTTGTTGTTTATTTGACGTTGTTGTTGACATAGTTGTTGTTATTGTTGTTTATTTGACGTTGTTGTTGTTGTTGTTGACGTTGTTGTTGTTGTTGTTGTTGTTTATTTGACGTTGTTGTTGTTGTTGTTTATTTGACGTTGTTGTTGTTGTTGTTGTTTATTTGACGGTGTTGTTGTTGTTGTTGTTTATTTAACGTTGTTATTGTTGTTGTTGTTGTTTATTGGACGTTGTTGTTATTGTTGACGTTGTTGTTGTTGTTGTTTATTTGATGTTGTTGTTATTGTTGACATAGTTGTTGTTTTTTATTTCACGTTGTTGGTGTTGTTGACGTGGTTGTTTATTTGACGTTGTTGTTGTTGTTAATTTGACGTTGTTGTTGTTGTTGACATTGTTGTTGTTGTTTATTTGACGTTGTTGTTGTTTATTTGACATTGTTGTTGTTGTTGACGGTGTTGTTGTTGTTTATTTGACGCTGTTGTTGTTATTTATTTGACATTGTTGTTGTTGTTGACGTTGTTGTTGTTGTTGTTGTTTATTTGGCATTGTTGTTGTTGTTGTTGTTGACGTTGTTGTTGTTGTTGTTGTTGTTATTTATTTGACGTTGTTTTAGTATTGTTGTTTATTTGACATTGTTGTTGTTAGTTATTTGACGTTGTTGTGGGTGACATTGTTGTTGTTGTTGTTTATTTGACGTTGTTGTTGTTGTTGTTTATTTGACGTAGTTGTTGTTGTTGACGTTGTTGTTGTTGTTGTTGTTTATTTGACGTTTTTGTTGTTGTTGATGTTTTTGTTGTTGTTGCTTATTTGACGTTGTTGTTGTTGTTATTGTTGTTGTTGTTGTTTATTTAACATTGTTGTTGTTGTTGTTTATTTGACGTTGTTGTTGTTGTTTATTTGACGTTGTTGTTGTTGACGGTGTTTATTTGACATTGTTGTTGTTGTTGTTGTTTATTTGACGTTGTTGTTCTTTATTTGACGTTGTTGTTGATTATTTGACATTGTTGTTGTTTATTTGGCGTTGTTGTTGTTGTTGTTTATTTGACGTTATTGTTATTGACGTTGTTGTTGTTGTTATTGTTTATTTGACGTTGTTGTTGTTTATTTGACGTAGTTGTTATTGTTGACGTTGTTGTTTTTGTTGTTTATTTGACGTTTTTGTTGTTGTTGTTGTTGTTGTTGTTTATTTGACGTTGTTGTTGTTTATTTGACGGTGTTGTTGTTGTTGTTGTTTATTTGACGTTTTTATTGTTGTTGTTGTTGTTTATTTGACGTTGTTGTTGTTGTTGACGTTGTTGTTTATTTGATGTTATTGTTGTTGACATGGTTGTTGTGGTTTATTTTACGTTGTTGTTGTTTTTGCCGTTGTTGTTTATTTGACGTTGTTGTTGTTGTTTATTTGACGTTGTTGTTGTTGTTGTTGACGTTGTTGTTGTTGTTGTTGTTTATTTGACGTTGTTGTTTATTTGACATTGTTGTTGTTGTTGACGTTGTTGTTTTTGTTGTTGTTGTTGTTGTTTATTTAACGTTGTTGTTGTTTATTTGACGGTATTGTTGTTGTTGTTGTTTATTTGACGTTGTTGTTGTTGTTGTTTATTTGACGTTGTTGTTGTTGTTGTTTATTTGACGTTGTTGTTATTGTTGACGTTGTTGTTGTTGTGGTTTATTTGACATTTTTGTTGTTGTTGACATAGTTGTTGTTGTTGTTGTTTATTTGACGTTGTTGTTGTTGTTGTTGACGTTGTTGTTGTTGTTGTTGTTTATTTGACGTTGTTGTTGTTTATTTGACGTTGTTGTTGTTGTTTATTTGACGGTGTTGTTGTTGTTGTTGTTTATTTGACGTAGTTGTTGTTGTTGACGTTGTTGTTGTTGTTGTTGTTGTTTATTTGACGTTTTTGTTGTTGTTGATGTTGTTGTTGTTGTTGCTTATTTGACGTTGTTGTTGTTGTTTATTTGACGTTGTTGTTATTGTTTATTTGACGTTGTTGTTGTTGACGGTGTTGTTGTTGTTGTTGTTTATTTGACATTGTTGTTGTTGTTGACGGTGTTGTTGTTGTTGTTGTTTATTTGACATTGTTGTTGTTGTTGTTGACGTTGTTGTTGTTTATTTGACGTTGTTGTTGTTGACGTTGTTGTTGTTGTTATTGTTTATTTGACGTTGTTGTTGTTGTTTATTTGACGTAGTTGTTGTTGTTGACGTTGTTGTTGTTGTTGTTTATTTGACGTTTTTGTTGTTGTTGTTTTTGTTGTTGTTTATTTGACGTTGTTGTTGTTATTATTTATTTGACGTTGTTGTTGTTGTTGTTTATTTGACGTTGTTGTTGTTATTGTTGTTGTTGTTGTTGTTGTTGTTTATTTGACGTTGTTGTTGTTGTTGTTTATTTGACGTTGTTGTTGTTGTTGTTTATTTGACGTTGTTGTTGTTGTTGACGTTGTTGTTGTTGTTTATTTGATGTTGTTGATGTTGTTGACATTGTTGTTGTCGTTGTTTATTTGACGTTGTTGTTGTTGTTTATTTGACGTTGTTGTTGTTGACGGTGTTGTTGTTGTTGTTTATTTGACAGTGTTGTTGTTGTTGTTGACGTTGTTGTTGTTTATTTGACGTTGTTGTTGTTGTTGTTCTTTATTTGACGTTGTTGTTGTTTATTTGACGTTGTTGTGTTTTATTTGACGTTGTTGTTGTTGTTTATTTGACGTTATTATTGTTGACGTTGTTGTTGTTGTTATTGTTTATTTGACGTTGTTGTTGTTTATTTGACGTAGTTGTTGTTGTTGACTTTGTTGTGGTTGTTGTTGTTTATTTGACGTTTTTGTTGTTGTTGTTGTTGTTGTTGTTTATTTGACGTTGTTGTTGTTTATTTGACGGTGTTGTTGTTGTTGTTGTTGTTGTTTATTTGACGTTGTTATTGTTGTTGTTGTTGTTGTTGACGTTGTTGTTGTTGTTGTTTATTTGACGTTGTTGTTGACGTTGTTTTTGTTGTTGTTTATTTGACGTTGTTGTTGTTGTTGTTTATTTGACGATGTTGTTGTTGTTGTTTATTTGACGTTGTTGTTGTTGTTGTTTATTTGACGTTGTTGTTGTTGATGACGTTGTTGTTGTTTATTTGACGTTGTTGTTGTTGACATAGTTGTTGTTGTTGTTTATTTGACGTTATTGTTGTTGTTGTTGACGTTGTTGTTGTTGTTTATTTGACGTTATTGTTGTTGTTGACATAGTTGTTGTTATTGTTGTTTATTTGACGTTGTTGTTGTTGTTGTTGACGTTGTTGTTGTTGTTGTTGTTGTTTATTTGACGTTGTTGTTTATTTGACATTGTTGTTGTTGTTGACGTTGTTGTTTTTGTTGTTGTTGTTGTCTATTTGACGTTGTTGTTGTTTATTTGACGGTATTGTTGTTGTTGTTGTTTATTTGACGTTGTTGTTGTTGTTATTTATTTGACGTTGTTTTAGTATTGTTGTTTATTTGACATTGTTGTTGTTATTTATTTGACGTTGTTGTGGGTGACATTGTTGTTGTTGTTGTTTATTTGACGTTGTTGTTGTTGTTGTTTATTTGACGTAGTTGTTGTTGTTGACGTTGTTGTTGTTGTTGTTTATTTGACGTTTTTGTTGTTGTTGATGTTTTTGTTGTTGTTGCTTATTTGACGTTGTTGTTGTTGTTATTGTTGTTGTTGTTGTTTATTTAACATTGTTGTTGTTGTTGTTTATTTGACGTTGTTGTTGTTGTTTATTTGACGTTGTTGTTGTTGACGGTGTTTATTTGACATTGTTGTTGTTGTTGTTGTTTATTTGACGTTGTTGTTCTTTATTTGACGTTGTTGTTGATTATTTGACATTGTTGTTGTTTATTTGGCGTTGTTGTGGTTGTTGTTTATTTGACGTTATTGTTATTGACGTTGTTGTTGTTGTTATTGTTTATTTGACGTTGTTGTTGTTTATTTGACGTAGTTGTTATTGTTGACGTTGTTGTTTTTGTTGTTTATTTGACGTTGTTGTTGTTTATTTGACGGTGTTGTTGTTGTTGTTGTTGTTTATTTGACGTTTTTATTGTTGTTGTTGTTGTTTATTTGACGTTGTTGTTGTTGTTGACGTTGTTGTTTATTTGATGTTATTGTTGTTGACATGGTTGTTGTGGTTTATTTTACGTTGTTGTTGTTTTTGCCGTTGTTGTTTATTTGACGTTGTTGTTGTTGTTTATTTGACGTTGTTGTTGTTGTTGTTGACGTTGTTGTTGTTGTTGTTTATTTGACGTTGTTGTTTATTTGACATTGTTGTTGTTGTTGACGTTGTTGTTTTTGTTGTTGTTGTTGTTGTTTATTTAACGTTGTTGTTGTTTATTTGACGGTATTGTTGTTGTTGTTGTTTATTTGACGTTGTTGTTGTTGTTGTTTATTTGACGTTGTTGTTGTTGTTGTTGTTTATTTGACGTTGTTGTTATTGTTGACGTTGTTGTTGTTGTGGTTTATTTGACATTTTTGTTGTTGTTGACATAGTTGTTGTTGTTGTTGTTTATTTGACGTTGTTGTTGTTGTTGTTGACGTTGTTGTTGTTGTTGTTGTTTATTTGACGTTGTTGTTGTTTATTTGACGTTGTTGTTGTTGTTTATTTGACGGTGTTGTTGTTGTTGTTGTTTATTTGACGTAGTTGTTGTTGTTGACGTTGTTGTTGTTGTTGTTGTTTATTTGACGTTTTTGTTGTTGTTGATGTTGTTGTTGTTGTTGCTTATTTGACGTTGTTGTTGTTGTTTATTTGACGTTGTTGTTATTGTTTATTTGACGTTGTTGTTGTTGACGGTGTTGTTGTTGTTGTTGTTTATTTGACATTGTTGTTGTTGTTGACGGTGTTGTTGTTGTTGTTGTTTATTTGACATTGTTGTTGTTGTTGTTGACGTTGTTGTTGTTTATTTGACGTTGTTGTTGTTGACGTTGTTGTTGTTGTTATTGTTTATTTGACGTTGTTGTTGTTGTTTATTTGACGTAGTTGTTGTTGTTGACGTTGTTGTTGTTGTTGTTGTTTATTTGACGTTTTTGTTGTTGTTGTTTTTGTTGTTGTTTATTTGACGTTGTTGTTGTTATTATTTATTTGACGTTGTTGTTGTTGTTGTTTATTTGACGTTGTTGTTGTTATTGTTGTTGTTGTTGTTGTTGTTGTTTATTTGACGTTGTTGTTGTTGTTGTTTATTTGACGTTGTTGTTGTTGTTGTTTATTTGACGTTGTTGTTGTTGTTAACGTTGTTGTTGTTGTTTATTTGATGTTGTTGATGTTGTTGACATTGTTGTTGTCGTTGTTTATTTGACGTTGTTGTTGTTGTTTATTTGACGTTGTTGTTGTTGACGGTGTTGTTGTTGTTGTTTATTTGACAGTGTTGTTGTTGTTGTTGACGTTGTTGTTGTTTATTTGACGTTGTTGTTGTTGTTGTTCTTTATTTGACGTTGTTGTTGTTTATTTGACGTTGTTGTGTTTTATTTGACGTTGTTGTTGTTGTTTATTTGACGTTATTGTTGTTGACGTTGTTGTTGTTGTTATTGTTTATTTGACGTTGTTGTTGTTTATTTGACGTAGTTGTTGTTGTTGACTTTGTTGTTGTTGTTGTTGTTTATTTGACGTTTTTGTTGTTGTTGTTGTTGTTGTTGTTGTTTATTTGACGTTGTTGTTGTTTATTTGACGGTGTTGTTGTTGTTGTTTATTTGACGTTGTTATTGTTGTTGTTGTTGTTGTTGACGTTGTTGTTGTTGTTGTTTATTTGACGTTGTTGTTGACGTTGTTTTTGTTGTTGTTTATTTGACGTTGTTGTTTATTTGACGTTGTTGTTGTTGTTTATTTGACGATGTTGTTGTTGTTGTTTATTTGACGTTGTTGTTGTTGTTGTTTATTTGACGTTGTTGTTGTTGATGACGTTGTTGTTGTTTATTTGACGTTGTTGTTGTTGACATAGTTATTGTTGTTGTTTATTTGACGTTATTGTTGTTGTTGTTGACGTTGTTGTTGTTGTTTATTTGACGTTGTTGTTGTTGTTGACATAGTTGTTGTTATTGTTGTTTATTTGACGTTGTTGTTGTTGTTGTTGACGTTGTTGTTGTTGTTGTTGTTGTTTATTTGACGTTGTTGTTTATTTGACATTGTTGTTGTTGTTGACGTTGTTGTTTTTGTTGTTGTTGTTGTTTATTTGACGTTGTTGTTGTTTATTTGACGGTATTGTTGTTGTTGTTGTTTATTTGACGTTGTTGTTGTTGTTGTTTATTTGACGTTGTTGTTGTTGTTTATTTGACGTTGTTGTTATTGTTGACGTTGTTGTTGTTGTGGTTTATTTGACATTTTTGTTGTTGTTGACATAGTTGCTGTTGTTGTTTATTTGACGTTGTTGTTGTTGTTGTTGACGTTATTGTTGTTGTTGTTTATTTGACGTTGTTGTTGTTTATTTGACGTTGTTGTTGTTGTTTATTTGACGGTGTTGTTGTTGTTGTTGTTTATTTGACGTAGTTGTTGTTGTTAACGTTGTTGTTGTTGTTGTTTATTTGACGTTTTTGTTGTTGTTGATGTTGTTGTTGTTGTTGCTTATTTGACGTTGTTGTTGTTGTTTATTTGACGTTGTTGTTATTGTTTATTTGACGTTGTTGTTGTTGATGGTGTTGTTGTTGTTGTTGTTTATTTGACATTGTTGTTGTTGTTGACGGTGTTGTTGTTGTTGTTTATTTGACATTGTTGTTGTTGTTGTTGACGTTGTTGTTGTTTATTTGACGTTGTTGTTGTTGACGTTGTTGTTGTTGTTATTGTTTATTTGACGTTGTTGTTGTTGTTTATTTGACGTAGTTGTTGTTGTTGACGTTGTTGTTGTTGTTGTTGTTTATTTGACGTTTTTGTTGTTGTTGTTTTTGTTGTTGTTTATTTGACGTTGTTGTTGTTATTATTTATTTGACGTTGTTGTTGTTGTTGTTTATTTGACGTTGTTGTTGTTATTGTTGTTGTTGTTGTTGTTGTTGTTGTTTATTTGACGTTGTTGTTGTTGTTGTTTATTTGACGTTGTTGTTGTTGTTGTTTATTTGACGTTGTTGTTGTTGTTGACATTGTTGTTGTTGTTTATTTGATGTTGTTGATGTTGTTGACGTTGTTGTTGTCGTTGTTTATTTGACGTTGTTGTTGTTGTTTATTTGACGTTGTTGTTGTTGACGGTGTTGTTGTTGTTGTTTATTTGACAGTGTTGTTGTTGTTGTTGACGTTGTTGTTGTTTATTTGACGTTGTTGTTGTTGTTGTTCTTTATTTGACGTTGTTGTTGTTTATTTGACGTTGTTGTTGTTTATTTGACGTTGTTGTTGTTGTTTATTTGACGTTATTGTTGTTGACGTTGTTGTTGTTGTTATTGTTTATTTAACGTTGTTGTTGTTTATTTGACGTAGTTGTTGTTGTTGACTTTGTTGTTGTTGTTGTTGTTTATTTGACGTTTTTGTTGTTGTTGTTGTTGTTGTTTATTTGACGTTGTTGTTGTTTATTTGACGGTGTTGTTGTTGTTGTTGTTGTTTATTTGACGTTGTTATTGTTGTTGTTGTTGTTGTTGACGTTGTTGTTGTTGTTGTTTATTTGACGTTGTTGTTGACGTTGTTTTTGTTGTTGTTTATTTGACGTTGTTGTTTATTTGACGATGTTGTTGTTGTTGTTTATTTGACGTTGTTGTTGTTGTTGTTTATTTGACGTTGTTGTTGTTGATGACGTTGTTGTTGTTTATTTGACGTTGTTGTTGTTGACATAGTTGTTGTTGTTGTTTATTTGACGTTATTGTTGTTGTTGTTGACGTTGTTGTTGTTGTTTATTTGACGTTGTTGTTGTTATTGACATAGTTGTTGTTATTGTTGTTTATTTGACGTTGTTGTTGTTGTTGTTGACGTTGTTGTTGTTGTTGTTGTTGTTTATTTGACGTTGTTGTTGTTGTTGTTGTTTATTTGACGTTGTTGTTGTTGTTTATTTGACGGTGTTGTTGTTGTTGTTTATTTAACGTTGTTATTGTTGTTGTTGTTGTTTATTGGACGTTGTTGTTATTGTTGACGTTGTTGTTGTTGTTGTTTATTTGATGTTGTTGTTATTGTTGACATAGTTGTTGTTTTTTATTTCACGTTGTTGGTGTTGTTGACGTGGTTGTTTATTTGACGTTGTTGTTGTTGTTAATTTGACGTTGTTGTTGTTGTTGACATTGTTGTTGTTGTTTATTTGACGTTGTTGTTGTTTATTTGACATTGTTGTTGTTGTTGTTTATTTGACGTTGTTGTTGTTATTTATTTGACATTGTTGTTGTTGTTGACGTTGTTGTTGTTGTTTTTTATTTGACATTGTTGTTGTTGTTGTTGTTGTCGTTGTTGTTGTTGGTGTTGTTTATTTGACGTTGTTTTAGTATTGTTGTTTATTTGACATTGTTGTTATTTATTTGACGTTGTTGTGGGTGACATTGTTGTTGTTGTTGTTGTTTATTTGACGTTGTTGTTGTTGTTGTTTATTTGACGTAGTTGTTGTTGTTGACGTTGTTGTTGTTGTTGTTTATTTGACGTTTTTGTTGTTGTTGATGTTGTCGTTGTTGTTGCTTATTTGACGTTGTTGTTGTTGTTATTGTTGTTGTTGTTGTTTATTTAACATTGTTGTTGTTGTTGTTTATTTGACGTTGTTGTTGTTGTTTATTTGACGTTGTTGTTGTTGACGGTGTTTATTTGACATTGTTGTTGTTGTTGTTTATTTGACGTTGTTGTTCTTTATTTGACGTTGTTGTTGTTTATTTGACGTTGTTGTTGTTGTTGTTTATTTGACGTTATTGTTGTTGACGTTGTTGTTGTTGTTATTGTTTATTTGACGTTGTTGTTGTTTATTTGACGTAGTTGTTGTTGTTGACGTTGTTGTTGTTGTTGTTTATTTGACGTTTTTGTTGTTGTTGTTGTTGTTGTTGTTTATTTGACGTTGTTGTTGTTTATTTGACGGTGTTGTTGTTGTTGTTGTTGTTTATTTGACGTTGTTATTATTGTTGTTGTTGTTGTTTATTTGACGTTGTTGTTGTTGTTGACGTTGTTGTTTATTTGATGTTATTGTTGTTGACATGGTTGTTGTGGTTTATTTTACGTTGTTGTTGTTTTTGCCGTTGTTGTTTATTTGACGTTGTTGTTGTTGTTTATTTGACGTTGTTGTTGTTGTTTTTGACGTTGTTGTTGTTGTTGTTTATTTGACGTTGTTGTTTATTTGACATTGTTGTTGTTGTTGACATTGTTGTTTTTGTTGTTGTTGTTGTTTATTTGACGGTATTGTTGTTGTTGTTATTTATTTGACGTTGTTGTTGTTGTTGTTGTTTATTTGACGTTGTTGTTATTGTTGACGTTGTTGTTATTGTGGTTTATTTGACATTTTTGTTGTTGTTGACATAGTTGTTGTTGTTGTTGTTTATTTGACGTTGTTGTTGTTATTGTTGACGTTGTTGTTGTTGTTGTTTATTTGACGTTGTTGTTGTTTATTTGACGTTATTGTTGTTGTTTATTTGATGGTGTTGTTGTTGTTGTTATTTATTTGACGTTGTTATTGTTGTTGTTGTTTATTTGTCGTTGTTGTTATTGTTGACGTTGTTGTTGTTGTTGTTGTTTATTTGATGTTGTTGTTGTTGTTGTTGACATAGTTGTTGTTGTTTATTTCACGTTGTTGTTGTTGACGTTGTTGTTTATTTGACGTTGTTGTTGTTGTTGTTTATTTGACGTTGTTGTTGTTGTTGACGTTGTTGTTGTTGTTTATTTGACGTTGTTGTTGTTGTTTATTTGACATTGTTGTTGTTGTTGACGGTGTTGTTGTTGTTTATTTGACGTTGTTGTTGTTATTTATTTGACATTGTTGTTGTTGTTGACGTTGTTGTTGTTGTTGTTTATTTGACAATGTTGTTGTTGTTGTTGTTGACGTTGTTGTTGTTGTTGTTGTTTATTTGACGTTGTTTTAGTATTGTTGTTTATTTGACATTGTTGTTGTTATTTATTTGACGTTGTTGTGGGTGACATTGTTGTTGTTGTTGTTGTTGTTGTTTATTTGACGTTGTTTTAGTATTGTTGTTTATTTGACATTTTTGTTGTTATTTATTTGACGTTGTTGTGGGTGACATTGTTGTTGTTGTTGTTGTTGTTGTTGTTTATTTGACGTAGTTGTTGTTGTTGACGTTGTTGTTGTTGTTGTTTATTTGACGTTTTTGTTGTTGTTGATGTTGTTGTTGTTGTTGCTTATTTGACGTTGTTGTTGTTGTTTATTTGACGTTGTTGTTGTTGTTTATTTGACGTTGTTGTTGTTGACGATGTTGTTGTTGTTGTTGTTGTTTTTTTGACATTGTTGTTGTTGTTGTTGACGTTGTTGTTGTTTATTTGACGTTGTTGTTGTTGTTGTTCTTTATTTGACGTTGTTGTTGTTTATTTGACGTTGTTGTTGTTTAATTGACGTTGTTGTTGTTTATTTGACATTATTGTTGTTGACGTTGTTATGTTGTTGTTATTGTTTATTTGACGTTTTTGTTGTTTATTTGACGTAGTTGTTGTTGTTGACGTTGTTGTTGTTGTTGTTTATTTGACGTTTTTGTTGTTGTTGATGTTGTTGTTGTTGTTGTTGTTTATTTGACGTTGTTGTTGTTTATTTGACGGTGTTGTTGTTGTTGTTGCTTATTTGACGTTGTTATTATTGTTGTTGTTGTTGTTGTTGACGTTGTTGTTGTTGTTGTTTATTTGATGTTGTTGTTGTTGACATGGTAGTTGTGGTTTATTTTACGTTGTCGTTGTTTTTGACGTTGTTGTTTATTTGACGTTGTTGTTGTTGTTTATTTGACGTTGTTGTTGTTGTTGTTGACGTTGTTGTTGTTGTTGTTGTTTATTTGACGTTGTTGTTGTTGTTTATTTGACATTGTTGTTCTTGTTGACGGTGTTGTTGTTGTTGTTGTTGTTGTTGTTTATTTGACGTTGTTGTTGTTTATTTGACGGTATTGTTGTTGTTGTTGTTGTTTATTTGACGTTGTTGTTGTTTATTTGACGTTGTTGTTGTTGTTGTTGTTTATTTGACGTTGTTGTTGTTGTTGTTGTTTATTTGACGTTGTTGTTATTGTTGACGTTGTTGTTGTTGTTTATTTGACATTTTTGTTGTTGTTGACATAGTTGTTGTTGTTGTTGTTGTTGTTTATTTGACGTTGTTGTTGTTGTTGAGGTTGTTGTTGTTGTTGTTTATTTGACGTTGTTGTTGTTTATTTGACGTTGTTGTTGTTGTTGTTGTTTATTTGACGTTGTTGTTGTTGTTTATTTGACGGTGTTGTGGTTGTTGTTGTTGTTGTTTATTTGACGTTGTTATTGTTGTTGTTGTTTATTTGACGTTGTTGTTATTGTTTTTGACATTGTTGTAGTTGTTTATTTGATGTTGTTGTTGTTGACATAATTGTTGTTATTTATTTCACGTTGTTGTTGTTGTTGACGTTGTTGTTTATTTGACGTTGTTGTTGTTGTTTATTTGACGTTGTTGTTGTTGTTGACGTTGTTGTTGTTGTTGTTTATTTGATGTTGTTGTTGTTGTTTATTTGTTATTGTTGTTGTTATTGACAGTGTTGTTGTTGTTGTTGTTTATTTGACATTGTTGTTGTTGTTGTTGACGTTGTTGTTGTTTATTTGACGTTGTTGTTGTTGTTGTTGTTCTTTATTTGACGTTGTTGTTGTTTATTTGACGTTGTTGTTGTTGACGTTGTTGTTGTTGTTATTGTTTATTTGACGTTGTTGTTGTTGTTTATCTGACGTAGTTGTTGTTGTTGATGTTGTTGTTGTTATTGTTTATTTGACGTTTTTGTTATTGTTGTTTTTGTTGTTGTTTATTTGACGTTGTTGTTGTTATTGTTTATTTGACATTGTTGTTGTTGTTGTTGTTGTTGTTTGTTTGACGTTGTTGTTGTTATTGTTGTTGTTGTTGTTGTTTATTTGACGTTGTTGTTGTTGTTTATTTGACGTTGTTGTTGTTGTTTATTTGACGTTGTTGTTGTTGTTGTTGTTTATTTTACGTTGTTGTTGTTGTTGACGTTGTTGTTGTTGTTGTTTATTTGTCGTTGTTGTTATTGTTGACGTTGTTGTTGTTGTTGTTGTTTATTTGATGTTGTTGTTGTTGTTGTTGTTGACATAGTTGTTGTTGTTTATTTCACGTTGTTGTTGTTGACGTTGTTGTTTATTTGACGTTGTTGTTGTTGTTGTTTATTTGACGTTGTTGTTGTTGTTGACGTTGTTGTTGTTGTTTATTTGACGTTGTTGTTGTTGTTTATTTGACATTGTTGTTGTTGTTGACGGTGTTGTTGTTGTTTATTTGACGTTGTTGTTGTTATTTATTTGACATTGTTGTTGTTGTTGACGTTGTTGTTGTTGTTGTTTATTTGACATTGTTGTTGTTGTTGTTGTTGACGTTGTTGTTGTTGTTGTTGTTGTTTATTTGACGTTGTTTTATTATTGTTGTTTATTTGACATTGTTGTTGTTATTTATTTGACGTTGTTGTGGGTGACATTGTTGTTGTTGTTGTTGTTGTTGTTTATTTGACGTTGTTTTAGTATTGTTGTTTATTTGACATTTTTGTTGTTATTTATTTGACGTTGTTGTGGGTGACATTGTTGTTGTTGTTGTTGTTGTTGTTGTTTATTTGACGTAGTTGTTGTTATTGACGTTGTTGTTGTTGTTGTTTATTTGACGTTTTTGTTGTTGTTGATGTTGTTGTTGTTGTTGCTTATTTGACGTTGTTGTTATTGTTTATTTGACGTTGTTGTTGTTGTTTATTTGACGTTGTTGTTGTTGACGATGTTGTTGTTGTTGTTGTTGTTTTTTTGACATTGTTGTTGTTGTTGTTGACGTTGTTGTTGTTTATTTGACGTTGTTGTTGATGTTGTTCTTTATTTGACGTTGTTGTTGTTTATTTGACGTTGTTGTTGTTTAATTGACGTTGTTGTTGTTTATTTGACATTATTGTTGTTGACGTTGTTATGTTGTTGTTATTGTTTATTTGACGTTTTTGTTGTTTATTTGACGTAGTTGTTGTTGTTGACGTTGTTGTTGTTGTTTATTTGACGTTTTTGTTGTTGTTGATGTTGTTGTTGTTGTTGTTGTTTATTTGACGTTGTTGTTGTTTATTTGACGGTGTTGTTGTTGTTGTTGTTTATTTGACGTTGTTATTATTGTTGTTGTTGTTGTTGTTGACGTTGTTGTTGTTGTTGTTTATTTGATGTTGTTGTTGTTGACATGGTAGTTGTGGTTTATTTTACGTTGTCGTTGTTTTTGACGTTGTTGTTTATTTGACGTTGTTGTTGTTGTTTATTTGACGTTGTTGTTGTTGTTGTTGACGTTGTTGTTGTTGTTGTTGTTTATTTGACGTTGTTGTTGTTGTTTATTTGACATTGTTGTTCTTGTTGACGGTGTTGTTGTTGTTGTTGTTGTTGTTGTTGTTGTTGTTGTTTATTTGACGTTGTTGTTGTTTATTTGACGGTATTGTTGTTGTTGTTGTTGTTTATTTGACGTTGTTGTTGTTTATTTGACGGTATTGTTGTTGTTGTTGTTTATTTGACGTTGTTGTTGTTGTTGTAGTTTATTTGACGTTGTTGTTATTGTTGACGTTGTTGTTGTTGTTTATTTGACATTTTTGTTGTTGTTGACATAGTTGTTGTTGTTGTTGTTGTTGTTTATTTGACGTTGTTGTTGTTGAGGTTGTTGTTGTTGTTGTTTATTTGACGTTGTTGTTGTTTATTTGACGTTGTTGTTGTTGTTGTTGTTGTTTATTTGACGTTGTTGTTGTTGTTTATTTGACGGTGTTGTGGTTGTTGTTGTTGTTGTTTATTTGACGTTGTTATTGTTGTTGTTGTTTATTTGACGTTGTTGTTATTGTTTTTGACGTTGTATTAGTTGTTTATTTGATGTTGTTGTTGTTGACATAGTTGTTGTTATTTATTTCACGTTGTTGTTGTTGTTGACGTTGTTGTTTATTTGACGTTGTTGTTGTTGTTTATTTGACGTTGTTGTTGTTGTTGACGTTGTTGTTGTTGTTGTTTATTTGATGTTGTTGTTGTTGTTTATTTGTTATTGTTGTTGTTATTGGCGGTGTTGTTGTTGTTGTTGTTTATTTGACATTGTTGTTGTTGTTGTTGACGTTGTTGTTGTTTATTTGACGTTGTTGTTGATGTTGTTGTTGTTCTTTATTTGACGTTGTTGTTGTTTATTTGACGTTGTTGTTGTTGACGTTGTTGTTGTTGTTATTGTTTATTTGACGTTGTTGTTGTTGTTTATCTGACGTAGTTGTTGTTGTTGACGTTGTTGTTGTTATTGTTTATTTGACGTTTTTGTGTTTGTTGTTTTTGTTGTTGTTTATTTGACGTTGTTGTTGTTATTGTTTATTTGACATTGTTGTTGTTGTTGTTGTTGTTGTTTGTTTGACGTTGTTGTTGTTATTGTTGTTGTTGTTGTTGTTTATTTGACGTTGTTGTTGTTGTTGTTTATTTGACGTTGTTGTTGTTGTTGTTGTTTATTTGACGTTGTTGTTGTTGTTGACGTTGTTGTTGTTGTTTATTTGTCGTTGTTGTTATTGTTGACGTTGTTGTTGTTGTTGTTTATTTGATGTTGATGTTGTTGTTGTTGTTGTTGACATAGTTGTGGTTGTTTATTTCACGTTGTTGTTGTTGACGTTGTTGTTTATTTGACGTTGTTGTTGTTGTTGTTTATTTGACGTTGTTGTTGTTGTTGACGTTGTTGTTGTTGTTTATTTGACGTTGTTGTTGTTGTTTATTTGACATTGTTGTTGTTGTTGACGGTGTTGTTGTTGTTTATTTGACGTTGTTGTTGTTATTTATTTGACATTGTTGTTGTTGTTGACGTTGTTGTTGTTGTTGTTTATTTGACAATGTTGTTGTTGTTGTTGTTGACGTTGTTGTTGTTGTTGTTGTTGTTTATTTGACGTTGTTTTAGTATTGTTGTTTATTTGACATTGTTGTTGTTATTTATTTGACGTTGTTGTGGGTGACATTGTTGTTGTTGTTGTTGTTGTTTATTTGACGTTGTTTTAGTATTGTTGTTTATTTGACATTTTTGTTGTTATTTATTTGACGTTGTTGTGGGTGACATTGTTGTTGTGGGTGACATTGTTGTTGTTGTTGTTGTTGTTGTTGTTTATTTGACGTAGTTGTTGTTGTTGACGTTGTTGTTGTTGTTGTTTATTTGACGTTTTTGTTGTTGTTGATGTTGTTGTTGTTGTTGCTTATTTGACGTTGTTGTTGTTGTTTATTTGACGTTGTTGTTGTTGTTTATTTGACGTTGTTGTTGTTGTTTTTTTGACATTGTTATTGTTGTTGTTGACGTTGTTGTTGTTTATTTGACGTTGTTGTTGTTGTTGTTCTTTATTTGACGTTGTTGTTGTTTATTTGACGTTGTTGTTGTTTAATTGACGTTGTTGTTGTTTATTTGACATTATTGTTGTTGACGTTGTTATGTTGTTGTTATTGTTTATTTGACGTTTTTGTTGTTTATTTGACGTAGTTGTTGTTGTTGACGTTGTTGTTGTTGTTGTTTATTTGACGTTTTTGTTGTTGTTGATGTTGTTGTTGTTGTTGTTGTTTATTTGACGTTGTTGTTGTTTATTTGACGGTGTTGTTGTTGTTGTTGTTTATTTGACGTTGTTATTATTGTTGTTGTTGTTGTTGTTGTTGACGTTGTTGTTGTTGTTGTTTATTTGATGTTGTTGTTGTTGACATGGTAGTTGTGGTTTATTTTACGTTGTCGTTGTTTTTGACGTTGTTGTTTATTTGACGTTGTTGTTGTTGTTTATTTGACGTTGTTGTTGTTGTTGTTGACGTTGTTGTTGTTGTTGTTTATTTGACGTTGTTGTTGTTGTTTATTTGACATTGTTGTTCTTGTTGACGGTGTTGTTGCTGTTGTTGTTTATTTGACGTTGTTGTTGTTTATTTGACGGTATTGTTGTTGTTGTTGTTGTTTATTTGACGTTGTTGTTGTTTATTTGACGGTATTGTTGTTGTTGTTGTTTATTTGACGTTGTTGTTGTTGTTGTTGTTTATTTGACGTTGTTGTTATTGTTGACGTTGTTGTTGTTGTTTATTTGACATTTTTGTTGTTGTTGACATAGTTGTTGTTGTTGTTGTTGTTGTTTATTTGACGTTGTTGTTGTTGTTGAGGTTGTTGTTGTTGTTGTTTATTTGACGTTGTTGTTGTTTATTTGACGTTGTTGTTGTTGTTGTTGTTGTTTATTTGACGTTGTTGTTGTTGTTTATTTGACGGTGTTGTGGTTGTTGTTGTTGTTGTTTATTTGACGTTGTTATTGTTGTTGTTGTTTATTTGACGTTGTTGTTATTGTTTTTGACGTTGTTGTAGTTGTTTATTTGATGTTGTTGTTGTTGACATAGTTGTTGTTATTTATTTCACGTTGTTGTTGTTGTTGACGTTGTTGTTTATTTGACGTTGTTGTTGTTGTTTATTTGACGTTGTTGTTGTTGTTGACGTTGTTGTTGTTGTTGTTTATTTGATGTTGTTGTTGTTGTTTATTTGTTATTGTTGTTGTTATTGACGGTGTTGTTGTTGTTGTTGTTTATTTGACATTGTTGTTGTTGTTGTTGACGTTGTTGTTGTTTATTTGACGTTGTTGTTGTTGTTGTTGTTGTTCTTTATTTGACGTTGTTGTTGTTGACGTTGTTGTTGTTGTTATTGTTTATTTGACGTTGTTGTTGTTGTTTATCTGACGTAGTTGTTGTTGTTGACGTTGTTGTTGTTATTGTTTATTTGACGTTTTTGTTGTTGTTGTTTTAGTTGTTGTTTATTTGACGTTGTTGTTGTTATTGTTTATTTGACATTGTTGTTGTTGTTGTTGTTGTTGTTGTTTGTTTGACGTTGTTGTTGTTATTGTTGTTGTTGTTGTTGTTTATTTGACGTTGTTGTTGTTGTTTATTTGACGTTGTTGTTGTTGTTGTTGTTTATTTGACGTTGTTGTTGTTGTTGACGTTGTTGTTGTTGTTGTTTATTTGACGTTGTTGTTGTTGTTGACGTTGTTGTTGTTGTTGTTTATTTGAAGTTGTTGTTGTTGTTTATTTGATGTTGTTGTTGTTGTTGTTGTTTATTTGACATTGATGTTGTTGTTGTTGACGTTGTTGTTGTTGTTGTTGTTTATTTGACGTTGTTGTTGTTTTTGTTGTTAACGTTGTTGTTGTTGTTGACGTTGTTGTTGTTGTTGTTGTTGTTTATTTGACGTTGTTGTTGTTGTTGACGGTGTTGTTGTTGTTGTTTAATTGACATTTTTGTTGTTGTTGTTTATTTGACGGTGTTGTTTTTGTTGTTGTTGTTTATTTGACGTTGTTATTGTTGTTGTTGTTGTTGTTTATTTGACGTTGTTGTTGTTGTTGTTGTTGTTGTTTATTTGATGTTGTTGTTGTTGACATGGTTGTTGTGGTTTATTTTACGATGTTGTTGTTTTTGCCGTTGTTGTTTATTTGACGTTGTTGTTGTTGTTGTTGTTGTTGACGTTGTTGTTGTTGTTCTTTATTTGACGTTGTTGTTGTTTATTTGACGTTGTTGTTGTTGTTGACGTTGTTGTTGTTGTTATTGTTTATTTGACGTTGTTGTTGTTGTTTATTTGTCGTAGTTGTTGTTGTTGACGTTGTTGTTGTTGTTGTTTATTTGACGTTTTTGTTGTTGTTTATTTGACGTTGTTGTTGTTATTGTTTATTTGACGTTGTTGTTGTTGTTGTTGTTGTTGTTGTTTATTTGACGTTGTTGTTGTTGTTATTGTTGTTGTTGTTGTTGTTGTTTATTTGACGTTGTTGTTCTTGTTTATTTGACGTTGTTGTTGTTGTTGTTGTTATTTATTTGACGTTGTTGTTGTTGTTGACGTTGTTGTTGTTGTTGTTTATTTGACGTTGTTGTTGTTGTTTATTTGATGTTGTTGTTGTTGTTGTTGTTTATTTGACATTGTTGTTGTTGTTGTTGACGTTGTTGTTGTTTATTTGACGTTGTTGTTGTTGTTGTTGTTCTTTATTTGACGTTGTTGTTGTTTATTTGATGTTGTTGTTGTTTATTTGACGTTGTTGTTGTTGTTTATTTGACGTTATTGTTGTTGACGTTGTTGTTGTTGTTGTTATTGTTTATTTGTTGTTGTTGTTGTTTATTTGACGTAGTAGTTGTTGTTGACGTTGTTGTTGTTGTTGTTTAATTGACGTTTTTGTTGTTGTTGTTGTTGTTGTTGTTGTTGTTGTTTATTTGACGTTGTTGTTGTTTATTTGACGGTGTTGTTTTTGTTGTTGTTGTTTATTTGACGTTGTTATTGTTGTTGTTGTTGTTGTTTATTTGACGTTGTTGTTGTTGACGTTGTTATTGTTGTTGTTGTTTATTTGATGTTGTTGTGGTTGACATGGTTGTTGTGGTTTATTTTACGTTGTTGTTGTTTTTGGCTTTGTTGTTTATTTGACGTTGTTGTTGTTGTTGTTTATTTGACGTTGTTGTTGTTGTTGTTGACGTTTTTGTTGTTGTTGTTGTTGTTGTTGTTGTATATTTGACGTTGTTGTTGTTTATTTGACGGTGTTATTTTTGTTGTTGTTGTTTATTTGACGTTGTTATTGTTGTTGTTGTTGTTGTTTATTTAACGTTGTTGTTGTTGACGTTGTTGTTGTTGTTGTTTATTTGACGTTGTTGTTGTTGTTTATCTGACGTAGTTGTTGTTGTTGACGTTGTTGTTGTTATTGTTTATTTGACGTTTTTGTTGTTGTTGTTTTTGTTGTTGTTTATTTGACGTTGTTGTTGTTATTGTTTATTTGACATTGTTGTTGTTGTTGTTGTTGTTGTTTATTTGACGTTGTTGTTGTTATTGTTGTTGTTGTTGTTGTTTATTTGACGTTGTTGTTGTTGTTTATTTGACGTTGTTGTTGTTGTTGTTGTTTATTTGACGTTGTTGTTGTTGTTGACGTTGTTGTTGTTGTTGTTTATTTGACGTTGTTGTTGTTGTTGACGTTGTTGTTGTTGTTGTTTATTTGAAGTTGTTGTTGTTGTTAATTTGATGTTGTTGTTGTTGTTGTTTATTTGACATTGTTGTTGTTGTTGTTGACGTTGTTGTTGTTGTTGTTGTTTATTTGACGTTGTTGTTGTTGTTGTTGACGTTGTTGTTGTTTATTTGACATTGTTGTTGTTGTTGTTGACGTTGTTGTTGTTGTTGTTGTTTATTTGACATTGTTGTTGTTGTTGTTGACGTTGTTGTTGTTTATTTGACGTTGTTGTTGTTGTTGTTGTTCTTTATTTGACGTTGTTGTTGTTTATTTGACGTTGTTGTTGTTTATTTGACGTTGTTGTTGTTGTTTATTTGACGTTATTGTTGTTGACGTTATTGTTGTTGTTATTGTTTATTTGTCGTTGTTGTTGTTTATTTGACGTAGTAGTTGTTGTTGACGTTGTTGTTGTTGTTGTTGTTTAATTGACATTTTTGTTGTTGTTGTTGTTGTTGTTGTTGTTGTTTATTTGACGGTGTTGTTTTTGTTGTTGTTGTTTATTTGACGTTGTTATTGTTGTTGTTGTTGTTGTTGTTTATTTGACGTTGTTGTTGTTGACGTTGTTGTTGTTGTTGTTGTTTATTTGATGTTGTTTTTGTTGACATGGTTGTTGTGGTTTATTTTACGATGTTGTTGTTTTTTCCGTTGTTGTTTATTTGACGTTGTTGTTGTTTATTTGACGTTGTTGTTGTTGTTGTTGACGTTGTTGTTGTTGTTCTTTATTTGACGTTGTTGTTGTTGTTGTTGTTGACGTTGTTGTTGTTGTTATTGTTTATTTGACGTTGTTGTTGTTGTTTATTTGGCGTAGTTGTTGTTGTTGACGTTGTTGTTGTTGTTTATTTGACGTTTTTGTTGTTGTTTATTTGACGTTTATGTTGTTATTGTTTATTTGACGTTGTTGTTGTTATTGTTGTTGTTTATTTGACGTTGTTGTTGTTGTTATTGTTGTTGTTGTTGTTGTTTATTTGACGTTGTTGTTGTTGTTTATTTGACGTTGTTGTTGTTGTTGTTGTTTATTTGACGTTGTTGTTGTTGTTGTTTATTTGACGTTGTTGTTGTTGTTGTTGTTGACGTTGTTGTTGTTGTTGTTTATTTGAAGTTTTGTTGTTTATTTGATGTTGTTGTTGTTGTTGTTGTTGTTGTTTATTTGACATTGTTGTTGTTGTTGTTGACGTTGTTGTTGTTTATTTGACGTTGTTGTTGTTGTTGTTGTTGTTCTTTATTTGACGTTGTTGTTGTTTATTTGATGTTGTTGTTGTTTATTTGACGTTGTTGTTGTTGTTTATTTGACGTTATTGTTGTTGACGTTGTTGTTGTTGTTATTGTTTATTTGTCGTTGTTGTTGTTTATCTGACGTAGTTGTTGTTGTTGACGTTGTTGTTGTTATTGTTTATTTGACGTTTTTGTTGTTGTTGTTTTTGTTGTTGTTTATTTGACGTTGTTGTTGTTATTGTTTATTTGACATTGTTGTTGTTGTTGTTGTTGTTGTTTATTTGACGTTGTTGTTGTTATTGTTGTTGTTGTTGTTGTTTATTTGACGTTGTTGTTGTTGTTTATTTGACGTTGTTGTTGTTGTTGTTGTTTATTTGAAGTTGTTGTTGTTGTTGACGTTGTTGTTGTTGTTGTTTATTTGACGTTGTTGTTGTTGTTGACGTTGTTGTTGTTGTTGTTTATTTGAAGTTGTTGTTGTTGTTAATTTGATGTTGTTGTTGTTGTTGTTTATTTGACATTGTTGTTGTTGTTGTTGACGTTGTTGTTGTTGTTGTTGTTTATTTGACGTTGTTGTTGTTGTTGTTGTTGACGTTGTTGTTGTTTATTTGACGTTGTTGTTGTTGTTGTTGTTCTTTATTTGACGTTGTTGTTGTTTATTTGACGTTGTTGTTGTTGTTTATTTGACGTTATTGTTGTTGACGTTGTTGTTGTTGTTATTGTTTATTTGTCGTTGTTGTTGTTTATTTGACGTAGTAGTTGTTGTTGACGTTGTTGTTGTTGTTGTTTAATTGACATTTTTGTTCTTGTTGTTGTTGTTGTTGTTGTTTATTTGACGGTGTTGTTTTTGTTGTTGTTGTTTATTTGACGTTGTTATTGTTGTTGTTGTTGTTGTTTATTTGACGTTGTTGTTGTTGACGTTGTTGTTGTTGTTGTTGTTTATTTGATGTTGTTGTTGTTGACATGGTTGTTGTGGTTTATTTTACGATGTTGTTGTTTTTGCCGTTGTTGTTTATTTGACGTTGTTGTTGTTGTTTATTTGACGTTGTTGTTGTTGTTGACGTTGTTGTTGTTGTTCTTTATTTGACGTTGTTGTTGTTGTTGTTGACGTTGTTGTTGTTGTTGTTATTGTTTATTTGACGTTGTTGTTGTTGTTTATTTGGCGTAGTTGTTGTTGTTGACGTTGTTGTTGTTGTTGTTTATTTGACGTTTTTGTTGTTGTTTATTTGACGTTTATGTTGTTATTGTTTATTTGACGTTGTTGTTGTTATTGTTGTTGTTTATTTGACGTTGTTGTTGTTGTTATTGTTGTTGTTGTTGTTGTTGTTTATTTGACGTTGTTGTTGTTGTTGTTGTTTATTTGACGTTGTTGTTGTTGTTGACGTTGTTGTTGTTGTTGTTTATTTGACGTTGTTGTTGTTGTTGTTGTTGACGTTGTTGTTGTTGTTGTTTATTTGAAGTTTTGTTGTTGTTTATTTGATGTTGTTGTTGTTGTTGTTGTTGTTGTTTATTTGACATTGTTGTTGTTGTTGTTGACGTTGTTGTTGTTTATTTGACGTTGTTGTTGTTGTTGTTGTTCTTTATTTGACGTTGTTGTTGTTTATTTGATGTTGTTGTTGTTTATTTGACGTTGTTGTTGTTGTTTATTTGATGTTATTGTTGTTGACGTTGTTGTTGTTGTTATTGTTTATTTGTCGTTGTTGTTGTTTATTTGACGTAGTAGTTGTTGTTGACGTTGTTGTTGTTGTTGTTGTTTAATTGACGTTTTTGTTGTTGTTGTTGTTGTTGTTGTTGTTGTTTATTTGACGTTGTTATTGTTTATTTGACAGTGTTGTTTTTGTTGTTGTTGTTTATTTGACGTTGTTATTGTTGTTGTTGTTGTTGTGTATTTGACGTTGTTGTTGTTGACGTTGTTGTTGTTGTTGTTGTTTATTTGATGTTGTTGTTGTTGACATGGTTGTTGTGGTTTATTTTACGTTGTTGTTGTTTTTGGCTTTGTTGTTTATTTGACGTTGTTGTTGTTGTTTATTTGACGTTGTTGTTGTTGTTGACGTTGTTGTTATTGTTGTTTATTTGACGTTGTTGTTGTTTATTTAACATTGTTGTTGTTGTTGACGGTGTTGTTGTTGTTGTTGTTGTTGTTGTTTATTTGACATTGTTGTTGTTTATTTGACGGTATTGTTGTTGTTGTTGTTTATTTGACGTTATTGTTGTTTTTGTTTATTTGACGTTGTTGTTATTATTGACGTTGTTGTTGTTGTTGTTTATTTGAAATTTTTGTTGTTGTTGACATAGTTGTTGTTGTTGTTGTTTATTTGACGTTGTTGTTGTTGTTGTTGACGTTGTTGTTGTTGTTGTTTATTTGACGTTGTTGTTTATTTGACGTTGTTGTTGTTGTTTATTTGGCGGTGTTGTTGTTGTTGTTGTTATTTATTTGACGTTGTTATTGTTGTTGTTGTTGTTTATTTGACGTTGTTGTTATTGTTGACGTTGTTGTTGTTGTTGTTTATTTGATGTTGTTGTTGTTGTTGACATAGTTGTTGTTGTTTATTTCACAATGTTGTTGTTGACGTTGTTGTTTATTTGACGTTGTTGTTGTTGTTTATTTGACGTTGTTGTTGTTGTTGTTTAATTGACGTGGTTGTTGTTGTTTATTTGACATTGTTGTTGTTGTTGACGTTGTTGTTGTTGTTGTTTATTTGACATTGTTGTTGTTGTTGTTGTTGTCGTTGTTGTTGTTGTTGTTGTTTATTTGACGTTGTTTTAGTATTGTTGTTTATTTGACTTTGTTGTTGTTATTTATTTGACGTTGTTGTGGGTGACATTGTTGTTATTGTTGTTGTTGTTGTTGTTTATTTGACGTTGTTTTAGTATTGTTGTTTATTTGACATTGTTTTTGTTGTTTATTTGACGTAGTTGTTGTTGTTGACGTTGCTGTTGTTGTTGTTTATTTGACATTTTTGTTGTTGTTGATGTTGCTGTTGTTGTTGCTTATTTGACGTTGTTGTTGTTGTTATTGATGTTGTTGTTGTTGTTGTTTATTTGACATTATTGTTGTTGTTGTTTATTTGACGTTGTTGTTGTTGTTTATTTGACGTTGTTGTTGTTGACGGTGTTGTTGTTGTTGTTTATTTGACATTGTTGTTGTTGTTGTTGTTGTTGTTGTTGTTTATTTGACGTTGTTGTTGTTGTTGTTTATTTGACGTTGTTGTTGTTTATTTGACGTTGTTGTTGTTTATTTGACGTTATTGTTTTTGACGTTGTTGTTGTTGTTATTGTTTATTTGACGTTGTTGTTGTTTATTTGACGTAGTTGTTGTTGTTGACGTTGTTGTTGTTGTTGTTTCTTTGACGTTTTTTTTTGTTGTTGATGTTGTTGTTGTTGTTGTTGTTTATTTGACGTTGTTGTTGTTTATTTGACGGTGTTGTTGTTGTTGTTTATTTGACGTTGTTATTGTTGTTGTTGTTGTTGTTGACGTTGTTGTTGTTGTTGTTGTTTATTTGATGTTGTTGTTGTTGTTGTTGACGTTTTTGTTGTTGTTGTTGTTGTTGTTGTTGTATATTTGACGTTGTTGTTGTTTATTTGACGGTGTTATTTTTGTTGTTGTTGTTTATTTGACGTTGTTATTGTTGTTGTTGTTGTTGTTTATTTGACGTTGTTGTTGTTGACGTTGTTGTTGTTGTTGTTTATTTGACGTTGTTGTTGTTGTTTATCTGACGTAGTTGTTGTTGTTGACGTTGTTGTTGTTATTGTTTATTTGACGTTTTTGTTGTTGTTGTTTTTGTTGTTGTTTATTTGACGTTGTTGTTGTTATTGTTTATTTGACATTGTTGTTGTTGTTGTTGTTGTTGTTTATTTGACGTTGTTGTTGTTATTGTTGTTGTTGTTGTTGTTTATTTGACGTTGTTGTTGTTGTTTATTTGACGTTGTTGTTGTTGTTGTTGTTTATTTGACGTTGTTGTTGTTGTTGACGTTGTTGTTGTTGTTGTTTATTTGACGTTGTTGTTGTTGTTGACGTTGTTGTTGTTGTTGTTTATTTGAAGTTGTTGTTGTTGTTAATTTGATGTTGTTGTTGTTGTTTATTTGACATTGTTGTTGTTGTTGTTGACGGTGTTGTTGTTGTTGTTGTTTATTTGAAGTTGTTGTTGTTGTTAATTTGATGTTGTTGTTGTTGTTGTTGTTTATTTGACATTGTTGTTGTTGTTGTTGACGTTGTTGTTGTTGTTGTTGTTTATTTGACGTTGTTGTTGTTGTTGTTGACGTTGTTGTTGTTTATTTGACGTTGTTGTTGTTGTTGTTGTTGTTCTTTATTTGACGTTGTTGTTGTTTATTTGACGTTGTTGTTGTTTATTTGACGTTGTTGTTGTTGTTTATTTGACGTTATTGTTGTTGATGTTGTTGTTGTTGTTATTGTTTATTTGTCGTTGTTGTTGTTTATTTCACGTAGTAGTTGTTGTTGACGTTGTTGTTGTTGTTGTTTAATTGACATTTTTGTTGTTTTTTGTTTATTTGACGGTGTTGTTTTTGTTGTTGTTGTTTATTTGACGTTGTTATTGTTGTTGTTGTTGTTGTTTATTTGACGTTGTTGTTGTTGACGTTGTTGTTGTTGTTGTTGTTGTTGTTGTTTATTTGATGTTGTTGTTGTTGACATGGTTGTTGTGGTTTATTTTACGATGTTGTTGTTTTTGCCGTTGTTGTTTATTTGACGTTGTTGTTGTTGTTGTTGTTGACGTTGTTGTTGTTGTTCTTTATTTGACGTTGTTGTTGTTTATTTGACGTTGTTGTTGTTGTTGACGTTGTTGTTGTTGTTATTGTTTATTTGACGTTGTTGTTGTTGTTTATTTGTCGTAGTTGTTGTTGTTGACGTTGTTGTTGTTGTTGTTTATTTGACGTTTTTGTTGTTGATTATTTGACGTTGTTGTTGTTATTGTTTATTTGACGTTGTTGTTGTTGTTGTTGTTGTTTATTTGACGTTGTTGTTGTTGTTATTGTTGTTGTTGTTGTTGTTGTTTATTTGACGTTGTTGTTGTTGTTTATTTGACGTTGTTGTTGTTTTTGTTGTTGTTTATTTGACGTTGTTGTTGTTGTTGACGTTGTTGTTGTTGTTGTTTATTTGACGTTGTTGTTGTTGTTGTTGACGTTGTTGTTGTTGTTGTTTATTTGAAGTTGTTGTTGTTGTTTATTTGATGTTGTTGTTGTTGTTGTTGTTGTTTATTTGACATTGTTGTTGTTGTTGTTGACGTTGTTGTTGTTGTTTATTTGACGTTGTTGTTGTTGTTGTTGTTCTTTATTTGACGTTGTTGTTGTTTATTTGATGTTGTTGTTGTTTATTTGACGTTGTTGTTGTTGTTTATTTGACGTTATTGTTGTTGACGTTGTTGTTGTTGTTGTTATTGTTTATTTGTCGTTGTTGTTGTTTATTTGACGTAGTAGTTGTTGTTGACGTTGTTGTTGTTGTTGTTTAATTGACGTTTTTGTTGTTGTTGTTGTTGTTGTTGTTGTTGTTTATTTGACGTTGTTGTTGTTTATTTGACGGTGTTGTTTTTGTTGTTGTTGTTTATTTGACGTTGTTATTGTTGTTGTTGTTGTTGTTGTTTATTTGACGTTGTTGTTGTTGACGTTGTTATTGTTGTTGTTGTTTATTTGATGTTGTTGTGGTTGACATGGTTGTTGTGGTTTATTTTACGTTGTTGTTGTTTTTGGCTTTGTTGTTTATTTGACGTTGTTGTTGTTGTTGTTGTTTATTTGACGTTGTTGTTGTTGTTGTTGACGTTTTTGTTGTTGTTTTTGTTGTTGTTGTTGTATATTTGACGTTGTTGTTGTTTATTTGACGGTGTTATTTTTGTTGTTGTTGTTTATTTGACGTTGTTATTGTTGTTGTTGTTGTTGTTTATTTAACGTTGTTGTTGTTGACGTTGTTGTTGTTGTTGTTTATTTGACGTTGTTGTTGTTGTTTATCTGACGTAGTTGTTGTTGTTGACGTTGTTGTTGTTATTGTTTATTTGACGTTTTTGTTGTTGTTATTTTTGTTGTTGTTTATTTGACGTTGTTGTTGTTATTGTTTATTTGACATTGTTGTTGTTGTTGTTGTTGTTGTTTATTTGACGTTGTTGTTGTTATTGTTGTTGTTGTTGTTGTTTATTTGACGTTGTTGTTGTTGTTTATTTGACGTTGTTGTTGTTGTTGTTGTTTATTTGACGTTGTTGTTGTTGTTGACGTTGTTGTTGTTGTTGTTTATTTGACGTTGTTGTTGTTGTTGACGTTGTTGTTGTTGTTGTTTATTTGAAGTTGTTGTTGTTGTTAATTTGATGTTGTTGTTGTTGTTGTTTATTTGACATTGTTGTTGTTGTTGTTGACGGTGTTGTTGTTGTTGTTGTTTATTTGAAGTTGTTGTTGTTGTTAATTTGATGTTGTTGTTGTTGTTGTTGTTTATTTGACATTGTTGTTGTTGTTGTTGACGTTGTTGTTGTTGTTGTTGTTTATTTGACGTTGTTGTTGTTGTTGTTGACGTTGTTGTTGTTTATTTGACGTTGTTGTTGTTGTTGTTGTTGTTCTTTATTTGACGTTGTTGTTGTTTATTTGACGTTGTTGTTGTTTATTTGACGTTGTTGTTGTTGTTTATTTGACGTTATTGTTGTTGATGTTGTTGTTGTTGTTATTGTTTATTTGTCGTTGTTGTTGTTTATTTCACGTAGTAGTTGTTGTTGACGTTGTTGTTGTTGTTGTTTAATTGACATTTTTGTTGTTTTTTGTTTATTTGACGGTGTTGTTTTTGTTGTTGTTGTTTATTTGACGTTGTTATTGTTGTTGTTGTTGTTGTTTATTTGACGTTGTTGTTGTTGACGTTGTTGTTGTTGTTGTTGTTGTTGTTGTTTATTTGATGTTGTTGTTGTTGACATGGTTGTTGTGGTTTATTTTACGATGTTGTTGTTTTTGCCGTTGTTGTTTATTTGACGTTGTTGTTGTTGTTGTTGTTGACGTTGTTGTTGTTGTTCTTTATTTGACGTTGTTGTTGTTTATTTGACGTTGTTGTTGTTGTTGACGTTGTTGTTGTTGTTATTGTTTATTTGACGTTGTTGTTGTTGTTTATTTGTCGTAGTTGTTGTTGTTGACGTTGTTGTTGTTGTTGTTTATTTGACGTTTTTGTTGTTGATTATTTGACGTTGTTGTTGTTATTGTTTATTTGACGTTGTTGTTGTTGTTGTTGTTTATTTGACGTTGTTGTTGTTGTTATTGTTGTTGTTGTTGTTGTTGTTTATTTGACGTTGTTGTTGTTGTTTATTTGACGTTGTTGTTGTTTTTGTTGTTGTTTATTTGACGTTGTTGTTGTTGTTGACGTTGTTGTTGTTGTTGTTTATTTGACGTTGTTGTTGTTGTTGTTGACGTTGTTGTTGTTGTTGTTTATTTGAAGTTGTTGTTGTTGTTTATTTGATGTTGTTGTTGTTGTTGTTGTTGTTTATTTGACATTGTTGTTGTTGTTGTTGACGTTGTTGTTGTTGTTTATTTGACGTTGTTGTTGTTGTTGTTGTTCTTTATTTGACGTTGTTGTTGTTTATTTGATGTTGTTGTTGTTTATTTGACGTTGTTGTTGTTGTTTATTTGACGTTATTGTTGTTGACGTTGTTGTTGTTGTTGTTATTGTTTATTTGTCGTTGTTGTTGTTTATTTGACGTAGTAGTTGTTGTTGACGTTGTTGTTGTTGTTGTTTAATTGACGTTTTTGTTGTTGTTGTTGTTGTTGTTGTTGTTGTTTATTTGACGTTGTTGTTGTTTATTTGACGGTGTTGTTTTTGTTGTTGTTGTTTATTTGACGTTGTTATTGTTGTTGTTGTTGTTGTTGTTTATTTGACGTTGTTGTTGTTGACGTTGTTATTGTTGTTGTTGTTTATTTGATGTTGTTGTGGTTGACATGGTTGTTGTGGTTTATTTTACATTGTTGTTGTTTTTGGCTTTGTTGTTTATTTGACGTTGTTGTTGTTGTTGTTGTTTATTTGACGTTGTTGTTGTTGTTGTTGACGTTTTTGTTGTTGTTTTTGTTGTTGTTGTTGTATATTTGACGTTGTTGTTGTTTATTTGACGGTGTTATTTTTGTTGTTGTTGTTTATTTGACGTTGTTATTGTTGTTGTTGTTGTTGTTTATTTAACGTTGTTGTTGTTGACGTTGTTGTTGTTGTTGTTTATTTGACGTTGTTGTTGTTGTTTATCTGACGTAGTTGTTGTTGTTGACGTTGTTGTTGTTATTGTTTATTTGACGTTTTTGTTGTTGTTATTTTTGTTGTTGTTTATTTGACGTTGTTGTTGTTATTGTTTATTTGACATTGTTGTTGTTGTTGTTGTTGTTGTTTATTTGACGTTGTTGTTGTTATTGTTGTTGTTGTTGTTGTTTATTTGACGTTGTTGTTGTTGTTTATTTGACGTTGTTGTTGTTGTTGTTGTTTATTTGACGTTGTTGTTGTTGTTGACGTTGTTGTTGTTGTTGTTTATTTGACGTTGTTGTTGTTGTTGACGTTGTTGTTGTTGTTGTTTATTTGAAGTTGTTGTTGTTGTTAATTTGATGTTGTTGTTGTTGTTGTTTATTTGACATTGTTGTTGTTGTTGTTGACGTTGTTGTTGTTGTTGTTTATTTGACGTTGTTGTTGTTGTTGTTGACGTTGTTGTTGTTTATTTGACGTTGTTGTTGTTGTTGTTGTTCTTTATTTGACGTTGTTGTTGTTTATTTGACGTTGTTGTTGTTTATTTGACGTTGTTGTTGTTGTTTATTTGACGTTATTGTTGTTGACGTTGTTGTTGTTGTTATTGTTTATTTGTCGTTGTTGTTGTTTATTTGACGTAGTAGTTGTTGTTGACGTTGTTGTTGTTGTTGTTTAATTGACATTTTTGTTGTTGTTGTTGTTGTTGTTGTTGTTTATTTGACGGTGTTGTTTTTGTTGTTGTTGTTTATTTGACGTTGTTATTGTTGTTGTTGTTGTTGTTTATTTGACGTTGTTGTTGTTGACGTTGTTGTTGTTGTTTTCTGTTTATTTGATGTTGTTGTTGTTGACATGGTTGTTGTGGTTTATTTTACGATGTTGTTGTTTTTGCCGTTGTTGTTTATTTGACGTTGTTGTTGTTGTTTATTTGACGTTGTTGTTGTTGTTGTTGACGTTGTTGTTGTTGTTCTTTATTTGACGTTGTTGTTGTTGTTGTTGTTGTTGACGTTGTTGTTGTTGTTATTGTTTATTTGACGTTGTTGTTGTTGTTTATTTGGCGTAGTTGTTGTTGTTGACGTTGTTGTTGTTGTTGTTTATTTGACGTTTTTGTTGTTGTTTATTTGACGTTTATGTTGTTATTGTTTATTTGACGTTGTTGTTGTTATTGTTGTTGTTTATTTGACGTTGTTGTTGTTGTTATTGTTGTTGTTGTTGTTGTTGTTTATTTGACGTTGTTGTTGTTGTTTATTTGACGTTGTTGTTGTTGTTGTTGTTTATTTGACGTTGTTGTTGTTGTTGACGTTGTTGTTGTTGTTGTTTATTTGACGTTGTTGTTGTTGTTGTTGTTGACGTTGTTGTTGTTGTTGTTTATTTGAAGTTTTGTTGTTGTTTATTTGATGTTGTTGTTGTTGTTGTTGTTGTTTATTTGACATTGTTGTTGTTGTTGTTGACGTTGTTGTTGTTTATTTGACGTTGTTGTTGTTGTTGTTGTTGTTCTTTATTTGACGTTGTTGTTGTTTATTTGATGTTGTTGTTGTTTATTTGACGTTGTTGTTGTTGTTTATTTGACGTTATTGTTGTTGACGTTGTTGTTGTTGTTATTGTTTATTTATCGTTGTTGTTGTTTATCTGACGTAGTTGTTGTTGTTGACGTTGTTGTTGTTATTGTTTATTTGACGTTTTTGTTGTTGTTGTTTTTGTTGTTGTTTATTTGACGTTGTTGTTGTTATTGTTTATTTGACATTGTTGTTGTTGTTGTTGTTGTTGTTTATTTGACGTTGTTGTTGTTATTGTTGTTGTTGTTGTTGTTTATTTGACGTTGTTGTTGTTGTTGTTTATTTGACGTTGTTGTTGTTGTTGTTGTTTATTTGACGTTGTTGTTGTTGTTGACGTTGTTGTTGTTGTTGTTTATTTGACGTTGTTGTTGTTGTTGACGTTGTTGTTGTTGTTGTTTATTTGAAGTTGTTGTTGTTGTTAATTTGATGTTGTTGTTGTTGTTGTTTATTTGACATTGTTGTTGTTGTTGTTGACGTTGTTGTTGTTGTCGTTGTTTATTTGACGTTGTTGTTGTTGTTGTTGACGTTGTTGTTGTTTATTTGACGTTGTTGTTGTTGTTGTTGTTCTTTATTTGACGTTGTTGTTGTTTATTTGACGTTGTTGTTGTTTATTTGACGTTATTGTTGTTGACGTTGTTGTTGTTGTTATTGTTTATTTGTCGTTGTTGTTGTTTATTTGACGTAGTAGTTGTTGTTGACGTTGTTGTTGTTGTTGTTTAATTGACATTTTTGTTGTTGTTGTTGTTGTTGTTGTTGTTTATTTGACGGTGTTGTTTTTGTTGTTGTTGTTTATTTGACGTTGTTATTGTTGTTGTTGTTGTTGTTGTTTATTTGACGTTGTTGTTGTTGACATTGTTGTTGTTGTTGTTGTTTATTTGATGTTGTTGTTGTTGACATGGTTGTTGTGGTTTATTTTACGATGTTGTTGTTTTTGCCGTTGTTGTTTATTTGACGTTGTTGTTGTTGTTTATTTGACGTTGTTGTTGTTGTTGTTGACGTTGTTGTTGTTGTTCTTTATTTGACGTTGTTGTTGTTGTTGTTGTTGACGTTGTTGTTGTTGTTATTGTTTATTTGACGTTGTTGTTGTTGTTTATTTGGCGTAGTTGTTGTTGTTGACGTTGTTGTTGTTGTTGTTTATTTGACGTTTTTGTTGTTGTTTATTTGACGTTTATGTTGTTATTGTTTATTTGACGTTGTTGTTGTTATTGTTGTTGTTTATTTGACGTTGTTGTTGTTGTTATTGTTGTTGTTGTTGTTGTTGTTTATTTGACGTTGTTGTTGTTGTTTATTTGACGTTGTTGTTGTTGTTGTTGTTTATTTGACGTTGTTGTTGTTGTTGACGTTGTTGTTGTTGTTGTTTATTTGACGTTGTTGTTGTTGTTGTTGTTGACGTTGTTGTTGTTGTTGTTTATTTGAAGTTTTGTTGTTGTTTATTTGATGTTGTTGTTGTTGTTGTTGTTGTTGTTTATTTGACATTGTTGTTGTTGTTGTTGACGTTGTTGTTGTTTATTTGACGTTGTTGTTGTTGTTGTTGTTCTTTATTTGACGTTGTTGTTGTTTATTTGATGTTGTTGTTGTTTATTTGACGTTGTTGTTGTTGTTTATTTGACGTTATTGTTGTTGACGTTGTTGTTGTTGTTATTGTTTATTTGTCGTTGTTGTTGTTTATTTGACGTAGTAGTTGTTGTTGACGTTGTTGTTGTTGTTGTTGTTGTTGTTTAATTGACGTTTTTGTTGTTGTTGTTGTTGTTGTTGTTGTTTATTTGACGTTGTTATTGTTTATTTGACGGTGTTGTTTTTGTTGTTGTTGTTTATTTGACGTTGTTATTGTTGTTGTTGTTGTTGTTTATTTGACGTTGTTGTTGTTGACGTTGTTGTTGTTGTTGTTGTTTATTTGATGTTGTTGTTGTTGACATGGTTGTTGTGGTTTATTTTACGTTGTTGTTGTTTTTGGCTTTGTTGTTTATTTGACGTTGTTGTTGTTGTTTATTTGACGTTGTTGTTGTTGTTGTTGACGTTGTTGTTATTGTTGTTTATTTGACGTTGTTGTTGTTTATTTAACATTGTTGTTGTTGTTGACGGTGTTGTTGTTGTTGTTGTTGTTGTTTATTTGACATTGTTGTTGTTTATTTGACGGTATTGTTGTTGTTGTTGTTTATTTGACGTTGTTGTTGTTTTTGTTTATTTGACGTTGTTGTTATTATTGACGTTGTTGTTGTTGTTGTTTATTTGAAATTTTTGTTGTTGTTGACATAGTTGTTGTTGTTGTTGTTTATTTGACGTTGTTGTTGTTGTTGTTGACGTTGTTGTTGTTGTTGTTTATTTGACGTTGTTGTTTATTTGACGTTGTTGTTGTTGTTTATTTGGCGGTGTTGTTGTTGTTGTTGTTATTTTATTTGACGTTGTTATTGTTGTTGTTGTTGTTTATTTGACGTTGTTGTTATTGTTGACGTTGTTGTTGTTGTTGTTTATTTGATGTTGTTGTTGTTGTTGACATAGTTGTTGTTGTTTATTTCACAATGTTGTTGTTGACGTTGTTGTTTATTTGACGTTGTTGTTGTTGTTTATTTGACGTTGTTGTTGTTGTTGTTTAATTGACGTGGTTGTTGTTGTTTATTTGACATTGTTGTTGTTGTTGACGTTGTTGTTGTTGTTGTTTATTTGACATTGTTGTTGTTGTTGTTGTTGTCGTTGTTGTTGTTGTTGTTGTTTATTTGACGTTGTTTTAGTATTGTTGTTTATTTGACTTTGTTGTTGTTATTTATTTGACGTTGTTGTGGGTGACATTGTTGTTATTGTTGTTGTTGTTGTTGTTTATTTGACGTTGTTTTAGTATTGTTGTTTATTTGACATTGTTTTTGTTATTTATTTGACGTTGTTGTGGGTGACATTGTTGTTGTTGTTGTTGTTGTTGTTGTTTATTTGACGTAGTTGTTGTTGTTGACGTTGCTGTTGTTGTTGTTTATTTGACATTTTTGTTGTTGTTGATGTTGCTGTTGTTGTTGCTTATTTGACGTTGTTGTTGTTGTTATTGATGTTGTTGTTGTTGTTGTTTATTTGACATTATTGTTGTTGTTGTTTATTTGACGTTGTTGTTGTTGTTTATTTGACGTTGTTGTTGTTGACGGTGTTGTTGTTGTTGTTTATTTGACATTGTTGTTGTTGTTGTTGTTGTTGTTGTTGTTGTTTATTTGACGTTGTTGTTGTTGTTGTTGTTTATTTGACGTTGTTGTTGTTGTTGTTGTTGTTTATTTGACGTTGTTGTTGTTTATTTGACGTTGTTGTTGTTTATTTGACGTTATTGTTTTTGACGTTGTTGTTGTTGTTATTGTTTATTTGACGTTGTTGTTGTTTATTTGACGTAGTTGTTGTTGTTGACGTTGTTGTTGTTGTTGTTGTTTCTTTGACGTTTTTTTTTTGTTGTTGATGTTGTTGTTGTTTATTTGACGTTGTTGTTGTTTATTTGACGGTGTTGTTGTTGTTGTTTATTTGACGTTGTTATTGTTGTTGTTGTTGTTGTTGACGTTGTTGTTGTTTATTTGACGGTGTTGTTGTTGTTGTTTATTTGACGTTGTTATTGTTGTTGTTGTTGTTGTTGACGTTGTTGTTGTTGTTGTTTATTTGATGTTGTTGTTGTTGTTGTTGACGTTTTTGTTGTTGTTGTTGTTGTTGTTGTATATTTGACGTTGTTGTTGTTTATTTGACGGTGTTATTTTTGTTGTTGTTGTTTATTTGACGTTGTTATTGTTGTTGTTGTTGTTGTTTATTTGACGTTGTTGTTGTTGACGTTGTGGTTGTTGTTGTTTATTTGACGTTGTTTGTTGTTGTTTATCTGACGTAGTTGTTGTTGTTGACGTTGTTGTTGTTATTGTTTATTTGACGTTTTTGTTGTTGTTGTTTTTGTTGTTGTTTACTTGACGTTGTTGTTGTTATTGTTTATTTGACATTGTTGTTGTTGTTGTTGTTGTTGTTGTTTATTTGACGTTGTTGTTGTTATTGTTGTTGTTGTTGTTGTTTATTTGACGTTGTTGTTGTTGTTTATTTGACGTTGTTGTTGTTGTTGTTGTTTATTTGACGTTGTTGTTGTTGTTGACGTTGTTGTTGTTGTTGTTTATTTGACGTTGTTGTTGTTGTTGACGTTGTTGTTGTTGTTGTTTATTTGAAGTTGTTGTTGTTGTTAATTTGATGTTGTTGTTGTTGTTGTTGTTTATTTGACATTGTTGTTGTTGTTGTTGACGTTGTTGTTGTTGTTGTTGTTTATTTGACGTTGTTGTTGTTGTTGTTGACGTTGTTGTTGTTTATTTGACGTTGTTGTTGTTGTTGTTGTTCTTTATTTGACGTTGTTGTTGTTTATTTGACGTTGTTGTTGTTTATTTGACGTTTTTGTTGTTGTTTATTTGACGTTATTGTTGTTGACGTTGTTGTTGTTGTTATTGTTTATTTGTCGTTGTTGTTGTTTATTTGACGTAGTAGTTGTTGTTGACGTTGTTGTTGTTGTTGTTTAATTGACATTTTTGTTGTTGTTGTTGTTGTTGTTGTTGTTGTTTATTTGACGGTGTTGTTTTTGTTGTTGTTGTTTATTTGACGTTGTTATTGTTGTTGTTGTTGTTGTTGTTTATTTGACGTTGTTGTTGTTGACGTTGTTGTTGTTGTTGTTGTTTATTTGATGTTGTTGTTGTTGACATGGTTGTTGCTGTTTATTTTACGATGTTGTTTTTTTTGCCGTTGTTGTTTATTTGACGTTGTTGTTGTTGTTTATTTGACGTTGTTGTTGTTGTTGTTGACGTTGTTGTTGTTGTTCTTTATTTGACGTTGTTGTTGTTGTTGTTGTTGTTGACGTTGTTGTTGTTGTTATTGTTTATTTGACGTTGTTGTTGTTGTTTATTTGGCGTAGTTGTTGTTGTTGACGTTGTTGTTGTTGTTGTTTATTTGACGTTTTTGTTGTTGTTTATTTGACGTTGTTGTTGTTTATTTGACGGTGTTGTTGTTGTTGTTGTTTATTTGACGTTGTTATTATTGTTGTTGTTGTTGTTGTTGATGTTGTTGTTGTTGTTGTTTATTTGATGTTGTTGTTGTTGACATGGTAGTTGTGGTTTATTTTACGTTGTCGTTGTTTTTGACGTTGTTGTTTATTTGACGTTGTTGTTGTTGTTTATTTGACGTTGTTGTTGTTGTTGTTGACGTTGTTGTTGTTGTTGTTTATTTGACGTTGTTGTTGTTGTTTATTTGACATTGTTGTTCTTGTTGACGGTGTTGTTGTTGTTGTTGTTGTTGTTGTTTATTTGACGTTGTTGTTGTTTATTTGACGGTATTGTTGTTGTTGTTGTTGTTTATTTGACGTTGTTGTTGTTTATTTGACGGTATTGTTGTTGTTGTTGTTTATTTGACGTTGTTGTTGTTGTTGTTGTTTATTTGACGTTGTTGTTATTGTTGACGTTGTTGTTGTTGTTTATTTGACATTTTTGTTGTTGTTGACATAGTTGTTGTTGTTGTTGTTGTTTATTTGACGTTGTTGTTGTTGTTGAGGTTGTTGTTGTTGTTGTTTATTTGACGTTGTTGTTGTTTATTTGACGTTGTTGTTGTTGTTGTTGTTGTTTATTTGACGTTGTTGTTGTTGTTTATTTGACGGTGTTGTGGTTGTTGTTGTTGTTGTTTATTTGACGTTGTTATTGTTGTTGTTGTTTATTTGACGTTGTTGTTATTGTTTTTGACGTTGTTGTAGTTGTTTATTTGATGTTGTTGTTGTTGACATAGTTGTTGTTATTTATTTCACGTTGTTGTTGTTGTTGACGTTGTTGTTTATTTGACGTTGTTGTTGTTGTTTATTTGACGTTGTTGTTGTTGTTGACGTTGTTGTTGTTGTTGTTTATTTGATGTTGTTGTTGTTGTTTATTTGTTATTGTTGTTGTTATTGACGGTGTTGTTGTTGTTGTTGTTTATTTGACATTGTTGTTGTTGTTGTTGACGTTGTTGTTGTTTATTTGACGTTGTTGTTGTTGTTGTTGTTGTTCTTTATTTGACGTTGTTGTTGTTGACGTTGTTGTTGTTGTTATTGTTTATTTGACGTTGTTGTTGTTGTTTATCTGACGTAGTTGTTGTTGTTGACGTTGTTGTTGTTATTGTTTATTTGACGTTTTTGTTGTTGTTGTTTTTGTTGTTGTTTATTTGACGTTGTTGTTGTTATTGTTTATTTGACATTGTTGTTGTTGTTGTTGTTGTTTGTTTGACATTGTTGTTGTTATTGTTGTTGTTGTTGTTGTTTATTTGACATTGTTGTTGTTGTTTATTTGACGTTGTTGTTGTTGTTGTTGTTTATTTGACGTTGTTGTTGTTGTTGACGTTGTTGTTGTTGTTGTTTATTTGACGTTGTTGTTGTTGTTGACGTTGTTGTTGTTGTTGTTTATTTGAAGTTGTTGTTGTTGTTTATTTGATGTTGTTGTTGTTGTTGTTGTTTATTTGACATTGATGTTGTTGTTGTTGACGTTGTTGTTGTTGTTGTTGTTGTTTATTTGACGTTGTTGTTGTTGTTGTTGACGTTGTTGTTGTTGTTGACGTTGTTGTTGTTGTTGTTTATTTGACGTTGTTGTTGTTGTTGACGGTGTTGTTGTTGTTGTTGTTTATTTGAAGTTGTTGTTGTTGTTAATTTGATGTTGTTGTTGTTGTTGTTGTTTATTTGACATTGTTGTTGTTGTTGTTGACGTTGTTGTTGTTGTTGTTGTTGTTTATTTGACGTTGTTGTTGTTGTTGTTGACGTTGTTGTTGTTTATTTGACGTTGTTGTTGTTGTTGTTGTTCTTTATTTGACGTTGTTGTTGTTTATTTGACGTTGTTGTTGTTTATTTGACGTTGTTGTTGTTGTTTATTTGACGTTATTGTTGTTGATGTTGTTGTTGTTGTTATTGTTTATTTGTCGTTGTTGTTGTTTATTTCACGTAGTAGTTGTTGTTGACGTTGTTGTTGTTGTTGTTTAATTGACATTTTTGTTGTTGTTGTTGTTGTTGTTGTTGTTTATTTGACGGTGTTGTTTTTGTTGTTGTTGTTTATTTGACGTTGTTATTGTTGTTGTTGTTGTTGTTTATTTGACGTTGTTGTTGTTGACGTTGTTGTTGTTGTTGTTGTTGTTGTTTATTTGATGTTGTTGTTGTTGACATGGTTGTTGTGGTTTATTTTACGATGTTGTTGTTTTTGCCGTTGTTGTTTATTTGACGTTGTTGTTGTTGTTGTTGTTGACATTGTTGTTGTTGTTCTTTATTTGACGTTGTTGTTGTTTATTTGACGTTGTTGTTGTTGTTGACGTTGTTGTTGTTGTTATTGTTTATTTGACGTTGTTGTTGTTGTTTATTTGTCGTAGTTGTTGTTGTTGACGTTGTTGTTGTTGTTGTTTATTTGACGTTTTTGTTGTTGTTTATTTGACGTTGTTGTTGTTATTGTTTATTTGACGTTGTTGTTGTTGTTGTTGTTGTTGTTGTTTATTTGACGTTGTTGTTGTTGTTATTGTTGTTGTTGTTGTTGATGTTTATTTGACGTTGTTGTTGTTGTTTATTTGACGTTGTTGTTGTTGTTGTTGTTGTTGTTTATTTGACGTTGTTGTTGTTGTTGACGTTGTTGTTGTTGTTGTTTATTTGACGTTGTTGTTGTTGTTGACGTTGTTGTTGTTGTTGTTTATTTGAAGTTGTTGTTGTTGTTTATTTGATGTTGTTGTTGTTGTTGTTGTTGTTTATTTGACATTGTTGTTGTTGTTGTTGACGTTGTTGTTGTTTATTTGACGTTGTTGTTGTTGTTGTTCTTTATTTGACGTTGTTGTTGTTTATTTGATGTTGTTGTTGTTTATTTGACGTTGTTGTTGTTGTTTATTTGACGTTATTGTTGTTGACGTTGTTGTTGTTGTTATTGTTTATTTGTCGTTGTTGTTGTTTATCTGACGTAGTTGTTGTTGTTGACGTTGTTGTTGTTATTGTTTATTTGACATTTTTGTTGTTGTTGTTTTTGTTGTTGTTTATTTGACGTTGTTGTTGTTATTGTTTATTTGACATTGTTGTTGTTGTTGTTGTTGTTGTTTATTTGACGTTGTTGTTGTTATTGTTGTTGTTGTTGTTGTTTATTTGACGTTGTTGTTGTTGTTTATTTGACGTTGTTGTTGTTGTTGTTGTTTATTTGACGTTGTTGTTGTTGTTGACGTTGTTGTTGTTGTTGTTTATTTGACGTTGTTGTTGTTGTTGACGTTGTTGTTGTTGTTGTTTATTTGAAGTTGTTGTTGTTGTTGTTAATTTGATGTTGTTGTTGTTGTTGTTTATTTGACATTGTTGTTGTTGTTGTTGACGTTGTTGTTGTTGTTGTTGTTGTTTATTTGACGTTGTTGTTGTTGTTGTTGACGTTGTTGTTGTTTATTTGACGTTGTTGTTGTTGTTGTTGTTCTTTATTTGACGTTGTTGTTGTTTATTTGACGTTGTTGTTGTTTATTTGACGTTGTTGTTGTTGTTTATTTGACGTTATTGTTGTTGACGTTGTTGTTGTTGTTATTGTTTATTTGTCGTTGTTGTTGTTTATTTGACGTAGTAGTTGTTGTTGACGTTGTTGTTGTTGTTGTTTAATTGACATTTTTGTTGTTGTTGTTGTTGTTGTTGTTGTTTATTTGACGGTGTTGTTTTTGTTGTTGTTGTTTATTTGACGTTGTTATTGTTGTTGTTGTTGTTGTTGTTTATTTGACGTTGTTGTTGTTGACGTTGTTGTTGTTGTTGTTGTTTATTTGATGTTGTTGTTGTTGACATGGTTGTTGTGGTTTATTTTACGATGTTGTTGTTTTTGCCGTTGTTGTTTATTTGACGTTGTTGTTGTTGTTTATTTGACGTTGTTGTTGTTGTTGTTGACGTTGTTGTTGTTGTTCTTTATTTGACGTTGTTGTTGTTGTTGTTGTTGACGTTGTTGTTGTTGTTATTGTTTATTTGACGTTGTTGTTGTTGTTTATTTGGCGTAGTTGTTGTTGTTGACGTTGTTGTTGTTGTTGTTTATTTGACGTTTTTGTTGTTGTTTATTTGACGTTTATGTTGTTATTGTTTATTTGACGTTGTTGTTGTTATTGTTGTTGTTTATTTGACGTTGTTGTTGTTGTTATTGTTGTTGTTGTTGTCGTTTATTTGACGTTGTTGTTGTTGTTTATTTGACGTTGTTGTTGTTGTTGTTGTTTATTTGACGTTGTTGTTGTTGTTGTTGTTGTTGTTTATTTGACGTTGTTGTTGTTGTTGTTGTTGACGTTGTTGTTGTTGTTGTTTATTTGAAGTTTTGTTGTTGTTGTTGTTTATTTGATGTTGTTGTTTATTTGACATTGTTGTTGTTGTTGTTGACGTTGTTGTTGTTTATTTGACGTTGTTGTTGTTGTTGTTGTTCTTTATTTGACGTTGTTGTTGTTTATTTGATGTTGTTGTTGTTTATTTGACGTTGTTGATGTTGTTGTTTATTTGACATTGTTGTTGTTGTTGTTGACGTTGTTGTTGTTTATTTGACGTTGTTGTTGTTGTTGTTGTTCTTTATTTGACGTTGTTGTTGTTTATTTGATGTTGTTGTTGTTTATTTGACGTTGTTGTTGTTGTTGTTTATTTGACGTTATTGTTGTTCACGTTGTTGTTGTTGTTATTGTTTATTTGTCGTTGTTGTTGTTTATTTGACGTAGTAGTTGTTGTTGACGTTGTTGTTGTTGTTTAATTGACATTTTTGTTGTTGTTGTTGTTGTTGTTGTTGTTTATTTGACGGTGTTGTTTTTGTTGTTGTTGTTTATTTGACGTTGTTATTGTTGTTGTTGTTGTTGTTGTTTATTTGACGTTGTTGTTGTTGACGTTGTTGTTGTTGTTGTTGTTTATTTGATGTTGTTGTTGTTGACATGGTTGTTGTGGTTTATTTTTCGATGTTGTTGTTTTTGCCGTTGTTGTTTATTTGACGTTGTTGTTGTTGTTGTTTATTTGACGTTGTTGTTGTTGTTGTTGACGTTGTTGTTGTTGTTCTTTATTTGACGTTGTTGTTGTTGTTGTTGTTGACGTTGTTGTTGTTGTTATTGTTTATTTGACGTTGTTGTTGTTGTTTATTTGGCGTAGTTGTTGTTGTTGACGTTGTTGTTGTTGTTGTTTATTTGACGTTTTTGTTGTTGTTTATTTGACGTTTATGTTGTTATTGTTTATTTGACGTTGTTGTTGTTATTGTTGTTGTTTATTTGACGTTGTTGTTGTTGTTATTGTTGTTGTTGTTGTTGTTGTTTATTTGACGTTGTTGTTGTTGTTTATTTGACGTTGTTGTTGTTGTTGTTGTTTATTTGACGTTGTTGTTGTTGTTGACGTTGTTGTTGTTGTTGTTTATTTGACGTTTTTGTTGTTGTTGTTGTTGACGTTGTTGTTGTTGTTGTTTATTTGAAGTTTTGTTGTTGTTTATTTGATGTTGTTGTTGTTGTTGTTGTTGTTGTTTATTTGACATTGTTGTTGTTGTTGTTGACGTTGTTGTTGTTTATTTGACGTTGTTGTTGTTGTTGTTGTTCTTTATTTGACGATGTTGTTGTTTATTTGATGTTGTTGTTGTTTATTTGACGTTGTTGTTGTTGTTTATTTGACGTTATTGTTGTTGACGTTGTTATTGTTTATTTGTCGTTGTTGTTGTTTATCTGACGTAGTTGTTGTTGTTGACGTTGTTGTTGTTATTGTTTATTTGACGTTTTTGTTGTTGTTGTTTTTGTTGTTGTTTATTTGACGTTGTTGTTGTTATTGTTTATTTGACATTGTTGTTGTTGTTGTTGTTGTTGTTTATTTGACGTTGTTGTTGTTATTGTTGTTGTTGTTGTTGTTTATTTGACGTTGTTGTTGTTGTTTATTTGACGTTGTTGTTGTTGTTGTTGTTTATTTGACGTTGTTGTTGTTGTTGACGTTGTTGTTGTTGTTGTTTATTTGACGTTGTTGTTGTTGTTGACGTTGTTGTTGTTGTTGTTTATTTGAAGTTGTTGTTGTTGTTGTTAATTTGATGTTGTTGTTGTTGTTGTTTATTTGACATTGTTGTTGTTGTTGTTGACGTTGTTGTTGTTGTTGTTGTTTATTTGACGTTGTTGTTGTTGTTGTTGACGTTGTTGTTGTTTATTTGACGTTGTTGTTGTTGTTGTTGTTCTTTATTTGACGTTGTTGTTGTTTATTTGACGTTGTTGTTGTTTATTTGACGTTGTTGTTGTTGTTTATTTGACGTTATTGTTGTTGACGTTGTTGTTGTTGTTATTGTTTATTTGTCGTTGTTGTTGTTTATTTGACGTAGTAGTTGTTGTTGACGTTGTTGTTGTTGTTGTTTAATTGACATTTTTGTTGTTGTTGTTGTTGTTGTTGTTGTTTATTTGACGGTGTTGTTTTTGTTGTTGTTGTTTATTTGACGTTGTTATTATTGTTGTTGTTGTTGTTGTTTATTTGACGTTGTTGTTGTTGACGTTGTTGTTGTTGTTGTTGTTTATTTGATGTTGTTGTTGTTGACATGGTTGTTGTGGTTTATTTTACGATGTTGTTGTTTTTGCCGTTGTTGTTTATTTGACGTTGTTGTTGTTGTTTATTTGACGTTGTTGTTGTTGTTGTTGACGTTGTTGTTGTTGTTCTTTATTTGACGTTGTTGTTGTTGTTGTTGTTGACGTTGTTGTTGTTGTTATTGTTTATTTGACGTTGTTGTTGTTGTTTATTTGGCGTAGTTGTTGTTGTTGACGTTGTTGTTGTTGTTGTTTATTTGACGTTTTTGTTGTTGTTTATTTGACGTTTATGTAGTTATTGTTTATTTGACGTTGTTGTTGTTATTGTTGTTGTTTATTTGACGTTGTTGTTGTTGTTATTGTTGTTGTTGTTGTTGTTGTTTATTTGACGTTGTTGTTGTTGTTTATTTGACGTTTTTGTTGTTGTTGTTGTTTATTTGACGTTGTTGTTGTTGTTGTTGTTTATTTGACGTTGTTGTTGTTGTTGTTGTTGACGTTGTTGTTGTTGTTGTTTATTTGAAGTTTTGTTGTTGTTGTTGTTTATTTGATGTTGTTGTTTATTTGACATTGTTGTTGTTGTTGTTGACGTTGTTGTTGTTTATTTGACGTTGTTGTTGTTGTTGTTGTTCTTTATTTGACGTTGTTGTTGTTTATTTGATGTTGTTGTTGTTTATTTGACGTTGTTGATGTTGTTGTTTATTTGACATTGTTGTTGTTGTTGTTGACGTTGTTGTTGTTTATTTGACGTTGTTGTTGTTGTTGTTGTTCTTTATTTGACGTTGTTGTTGTTTATTTGATGTTGTTGTTGTTTATTTGACGTTGTTGTTGTTGTTGTTTATTTGACGTTATTGTTGTTGATGTTGTTGTTGTTGTTATTGTTTATTTGTCGTTGTTGTTGTTTATTTGACGTAGTAGTTGTTGTTGACGTTGTTGTTGTTGTTGTTTAATTGACGTTTTTGTTGTTGTTGTTGTTGTTTATTTGACGTTGTTGTTGTTTATTTGACGGTGTTGTTTTTGTTGTTGTTGTTTATTTGACATTATTGTTTTTGACGTTGTTGTTGTTGTTATTGTTTATTTGACGTTGTTGTTGTTTATTTGACGTAGTTGTTGTTGTTGACGTTGTTGTTGTTGTTGTTTCTTTGACGTTTTTTTTGTTGTTGATGTTGTTGTTGTTGTTGTTGTTGTTTATTTGACGTTGTTGTTGTTTATTTGACGGTGTTGTTGTTGTTGTTTATTTGACGTTGTTATTGTTGTTGTTGTTGTTGTTGACATTGTTGTTGTTGTTGTTGTTTATTTGATGTTGTTGTTGTTGTTGACGTTTTTGTTGTTGTTGTTGTTGTTGTTGTTGTATATTTGACGTTGTTGTTGTTTATTTGACGGTGTTATTTTTGTTGTTGTTGTTTATTTGACGTTGTTATTGTTGTTGTTGTTGTTGTTTATTTGACGTTGTTGTTGTTGACGTTGTTGTTGTTGTTGTTTATTTGACGTTGTTGTTGTTGTTTATCTGACGTAGTTGTTGTTGTTGACGTTGTTGTTGTTATTGTTTATTTGACGTTTTTGTTGTTGTTGTTTTTGTTGTTGTTTATTTGACGTTGTTGTTGTTATTGTTTATTTGACATTGTTGTTGTTGTTGTTGTTGTTGTTTATTTGACGTTGTTGTTGTTATTGTTGTTGTTGTTGTTGTTTATTTGACGTTGTTGTTGTTGTTGTTTATTTGACGTTGTTGTTGTTGTTGTTGTTTATTTGACGTTGTTGTTGTTGTTGACGTTGTTGTTGTTGTTGTTTATTTGACGTTGTTGTTGTTGTTGACGTTGTTGTTGTTGTTGTTTATTTGAAGTTGTTGTTGTTGTTAATTTGATGTTGTTGTTGTTGTTGTTGTTTATTTGACATTGTTGTTGTTGTTGTTGACGTTGTTGTTGTTGTTGTTGTTTATTTGACGTTGTTGTTGTTGTTGTTGTTTATTTGACGTTGTTGTTGTTGTTGTTGTTCTTTATTTGACGTTGTTGTTGTTTATTTGACGTTGTTGTTGTTTATTTGACGTTGTTGTTGTTGTTTATTTGACGTTATTGTTATTGACGTTGTTGTTGTTGTTATTGTTTATTTGTCGTTGTTGTTGTTTATTTGACATAGTAGTTGTTGTTGACGTTGTTGTTGTTGTTGTTTAATTGACATTTTTGTTGTTGTTGTTGTTGTTGTTGTTGTTTATTTGACGGTGTTGTTTTTGTTGTTGTTGTTTATTTGACGTTGTTATTGTTGTTGTTGTTGTTGTTGTTTATTTGACGTTGTTGTTGTTGACGTTGTTGTTGTTGTTGTTGTTTATTTGATGTTGTTGTTGTTGACATGGTTGTTGTGGTTTATTTTACGATGTTGTTGTTTTTGCCGTTGTTGTTTATTTGACGTTGTTGTTGTTGTTTATTTGACGTTGTTGTTGTTGTTGTTGACGTTGTTGTTGTTGTTCTTTATTTGACGTTGTTGTTGTTGTTGTTGTTGACGTTGTTGTTGTTGTTATTGTTTATTTGACGTTGTTGTTGTTGTTTATTTGGCGTAGTTGTTGTTGTCTACGTTGTTGTTGTTGTTGTTTATTTGACGTTTTTGTTGTTGTTTATTTGACGTTTATGTTGTTATTGTTTATTTGACGTTGTTGTTGTTATTGTTGTTGTTTATGTGACGTTGTTGTTGTTGTTATTGTTGTTGTTGTTGTTGTTGTTTATTTGACGTTGTTGTTGTTGTTTATTTGACGTTGTTGTTGTTGTTGTTGTTGTTTATTTGACGTTGTTGTTGTTGTTGACGTTGTTGTTGTTGTTGTTTATTTGACGTTGTTGTTGTTGTTGTTGTTGACGTTGTTGTTGTTGTTGTTTATTTGAAGTTTTGTTGTTGTTTATTTGATGTTGTTGTTGTTGTTGTTGTTTATTTGACATTGTTGTTGTTGTTGTTGACGTTGTTGTTGTTTATTTGACGTTGTTGTTGTTGTTGTTGTTCTTTATTTGACGTTGTTGTTGTTTATTTGATGTTGTTGTTGTTTATTTGACGTTGTTGTTGTTGTTTATTTGACGTTATTGTTGTTGACGTTGTTGTTGTTGTTATTGTTTATTTGTCGTTGTTGTTGTTTATTTGACGTAGTAGTTGTTGTTGACGTTGTTGTTGTTGTTGTTTAATTGACGTTTTTGTTGTTGTTGTTGTTGTTGTTGTTGTTGTTTATTTGACGTTGTTGTTGTTTATTTGACGGTGTTGTTTTTGTTGTTGTTGTTTATTTGACGTTGTTATTGTTGTTGTTGTTGTTGTTTATTTGACGTTGTTGTTGTTGACGTTGTTGTTGTTGTTGTTGTTGTTTATTTGATGTTGTTGTTGTTGACATGGTTGTTGTGGTTTATTTTACGTTGTTGTTGTTTTTGGCTTTGTTGTTTATTTGACGTTGTTGTTGTTGTTTATTTGACGTTGTTGTTGTTGTTGTTGACGTTGTTGTTATTGTTGTTTATTTGACGTTGTTGTTGTTTATTTAACATTGTTGTTGTTGTTGACGGTGTTGTTGTTGTTGTTGTTGTTGTTGTTGTTTATTTGACATTGTTGTTGTTTATTTGACGGTATTGTTGTTGTTGTTGTTTATTTGACGTTGTTGTTGTTTTTGTTTATTTGACGTTGTTGTTATTATTGACGTTGTTGTTGTTGTTGTTTATTTGAAATTTTTGTTGTTGTTGACATAGTTGTTGTTGTTGTTGTTTATTTGACGTTGTTGTTGTTGTTGTTTATTTGACGTTGTTGTTTATTTGACGTTGTTGTTGTTGTTTATTTGGCGGTGTTGTTGTTGTTGTTGTTATTTATTTGACGTTGTTATTGTTGTTGTTGTTGTTTATTTGACGTTGTTGTTATTGTTGACGTTGTTGTTGTTGTTGTTTATTTGATGTTGTTGTTGTTGTTGACATAGTTGTTGTTGTTTATTTCACAATGTTGTTGTTGACGTTGTTGTTTATTTGACGTTGTTGTTGTTGTTTATTTGACGTTGTTGTTGTTGTTTAATTGACGTGGTTGTTGTTGTTTATTTGACATTGTTGTTGTTGTTGACGTTGTTGTTGTTGTTGTTTATTTGACATTGTTGTTGTTGTTGTTGTTGTCGTTGTTGTTGTTGTTGTTGTTTATTTGACGTTGTTTTAGTATTGTTGTTTATTTGATTTTGTTGTTGTTATTTATTTGACGTTGTTGTGGGTGACATTGTTGTTATTGTTGTTGTTGTTGTTGTTTATTTGACGTTGTTTTAGTATTGTTGTTTATTTGACATTGTTTTTGTTATTTATTTGACGTTGTTGTGGGTGACATTGTTGTTGTTGTTGTTGTTGTTGTTTATTTGACGTAGTTGTTGTTGTTGACGTTGCTGTTGTTGTTGTTTATTTGACATTTTTGTTGTTGTTGATGTTGCTGTTGTTGTTGCTTATTTGACGTTGTTGTTGTTGTTATTGATGTTGTTGTTGTTGTTGTTTATTTGACATTATTGTTGTTGTTGTTTATTTGACGTTGTTGTTGTTGTTTATTTGACGTTGTTGTTGTTGACGGTGTTGTTGTTGTTGTTTATTTGACATTGTTGTTGTTGTTGTTGTTGTTGTTGTTGTTGTTTATTTGACGTTGTTGTTGTTGTTGTTTATTTGACGTTGTTGTTGTTTATTTGACGTTGTTGTTGTTTATTTGACATTATTGTTTTTGACGTTGTTGTTGTTGTTATTGTTTATTTGACGTTGTTGTTGTTTATTTGACGTAGTTGTTGTTGTTGACGTTGTTGTTGTTGTTGTTTCTTTGACGTTTTTTTTGTTGTTGATGTTGTTGTTGTTGTTGTTGTTGTTTATTTGACGTTGTTGTTGTTTATTTGACGGTGTTGTTGTTGTTGTTTATTTGACGTTGTTATTGTTGTTGTTGTTGTTGTTGACGTTGTTGTTGTTGTTGTTTATTTGATGTTGTTGTTGTTGTTGTTGTTGACGTTTTTGTTGTTGTTGTTGTTGTTGTTGTTGTATATTTGACGTTGTTGTTATTTATTTGACGGTGTTATTTTTGTTGTTGTTGTTTATTTGACGTTGTTATTGTTGTTGTTGTTGTTGTTTATTTGACGTTGTTGTTGTTGACGTTGTTGTTGTTGTTGTTTATTTGACGTTGTTGTTGTTGTTTATCTGACGTAGTTGTTGTTGTTGACGTTGTTGTTGTTATTGTTTATTTGACGTTTTTGTTGTTGTTGTTTTTGTTGTTGTTTATTTGACGTTGTTGTTGTTATCGTTTATTTGACATTGTTGTTGTTGTTGTTGTTGTTGTTTATTTGACGTTGTTGTTGTTATTGTTGTTGTTGTTGTTGTTGTTTATTTGACGTTGTTGTTGTTGTTTATTTGACGTTGTTGTTGTTGTTGTTGTTTATTTGACGTTGTTGTTGTTGTTGACGTTGTTGTTGTTGTTGTTTATTTGACGTTGTTGTTGTTGTTGACGTTGTTGTTGTTGTTGTTTATTTGAAGTTGTTGTTGTTGTTAATTTGATGTTGTTGTTGTTGTTGTTGTTTATTTGACATTGTTGTTGTTGTTGTTGACGTTGTTGTTGTTGTTGTTGTTTATTTGACGTTGTTGTTGTTGTTGTTGTTTATTTGACGTTGTTGTTGTTGTTGTTGTTCTTTATTTGACGTTGTTGTTGTTTATTTGACGTTGTTGTTGTTTATTTGACGTTGTTGTTGTTGTTTATTTGACGTTATTGTTATTGACGTTGTTGTTGTTGTTATTGTTTATTTGTCGTTGTTGTTGTTTATTTGACGTAATAGTTGTTGTTGACGTTGTTGTTGTTGTTGTTTAATTGACATTTTTGTTGTTGTTGTTGTTGTTGTTGTTGTTGTTTATTTGACGGTGTTGTTTTTGTTGTTGTTGTTTATTTGACGTTGTTATTGTTGTTGTTGTTGTTGTTGTTTATTTGACGTTGTTGTTGTTGACGTTGTTGTTGTTGTTGTTGTTTATTTGATGTTGTTGTTGTTGACATGGTTGTTTTTGTTTATTTTACGATGTTGTTGTTTTTGCCGTTGTTGTTTATTTGACGTTGTTGTTGTTGTTTATTTGACGTTGTTGTTGTTGTTGTTGACGTTGTTGTTGTTGTTCTTTATTTGACGTTGTTGTTGTTGTTGTTGTTGACGTTGTTGTTGTTGTTATTGTTTATTTGACGTTGTTGTTGTTGTTTATTTGGCGTAGTTGTTGTTGTTGACGTTGTTGTTGTTGTTGTTTATTTGACGTTTTTGTTGTTGTTTATTTGACGTTTATGTTGTTATTGTTTATTTGACGTTGTTGTTGTTATTGTTGTTGTTTATGTGACGTTGTTGTTGTTGTTATTGTTGTTGTTGTTGTTGTTGTTTATTTGACGTTGTTGTTGTTGTTTATTTGACGTTGTTGTTGTTGTTGTTGTTGTTTATTTGACGTTGTTGTTGTTGTTGACGTTGTTGTTGTTGTTGTTTATTTGACGTTGTTGTTGTTGTTGTTGACGTTGTTGTTGTTGTTGTTTATTTGAAGTTTTGTTGTTGTTTATTTGATGTTGTTGTTGTTGTTGTTGTTGTTTATTTGATATTGTTGTTGTTGTTGTTGACGTTGTTGTTGTTTATTTGACGTTGTTGTTGTTGTTGTTGTTCTTTATTTGACGTTGTTGTTGTTTATTTGATGTTGTTGTTGTTTATTTGACGTTGTTGTTGTTGTTTATTTGACGTTATTGTTGTTGACGTTGTTGTTGTTGTTATTGTTTATTTGTCGTTGTTGTTGTTTATTTGACGTAGTAGTTGTTGTTGACGTTGTTGTTGTTGTTGTTGTTTAATTGACGTTTTTGTTGTTGTTGTTGTTGTTGTTGTTGTTGTTGTTGTTTATTTGACGTTGTTGTTGTTTATTTGACGGTGTTGTTTTTGTTGTTGTTGTTTATTTGACGTTGTTATTGTTGTTGTTGTTGTTGTTGTTTATTTGACGTTGTTGTTGTTGACGTTGTTGTTGTTGTTGTTTATTTGATGTTGTTGTTGTTGACATGGTTGTTGTGGTTTATTTTACGTTGTTGTTGTTTTTGGCTTTGTTGTTTATTTGACGTTGTTGTTGTTGTTTATTTGACGTTGTTGTTGTTGTTGTTGACGTTGTTGTTATTGTTGTTTATTTGACGTTGTTGTTGTTTATTTAACATTGTTGTTGTTGTTGACGGTGTTGTTGTTGTTGTTGTTGTTGTTGTTGTTTATTTGACATTGTTGTTGTTTATTTGACGGTATTGTTGTTGTTGTTGTTTATTTGACGTTGTTGTTGTTTTTGTTTATTTGACGTTGTTGTTATTATTGACGTTGTTGTTGTTGTTGTTGTTTATTTGAAATTTTTGTTGTTGTTGACATAGTTGTTGTTGTTGTTGTTTATTTGATGTTGTTGTTGTTGTTGTTGACGTTGTTGTTGTTGTTGTTTATTTGACGTTGTTGTTTATTTGACGTTGTTGTTGTTGTTTATTTGGCGGTGTTGTTGTTGTTGTTGTTATTTATTTGACGTTGTTATTGTTGTTGTTGTTGTTTATTTGACGTTGTTGTTATTGTTGACGTTGTTGTTGTTGTTGTTTATTTGATGTTGTTGTTGTTGTTGACATAGTTGTTGTTGTTTATTTCACAATGTTGTTGTTGACGTTGTTGTTTATTTGACGTTGTTGTTGTTGTTTATTTGACGTTGTTGTTGTTGTTGTTTAATTGACGTGGTTGTTGTTGTTTATTTGACATTGTTGTTGTTGTTGACGTTGTTATTGTTGTTGTTTATTTGACATTGTTGTTGTTGTTGTTGTTGTCGTTGTTGTTGTTGTTGTTGTTGTTTATTTGACGTTGTTTTAGTATTGTTGTTTATTTGACTTTTTTGTTGTTATTTATTTGACGTTGTTGTGGGTGACATTGTTGTTATTGTTGTTGTTGTTGTTGTTGTTGTTTATTTGACGTTGTTTTAGTATTGTTGTTTATTTGACATTGTTTTTGTTATTTATTTGACGTTGTTGTGGGTGACATTGTTGTTCTTGTTTATTTGACGTAGTTGTTGTTGTTGACGTTGCTGTTGTTGTTGTTTATTTGACATTTTTGTTGTTGTTGATGTTGCTGTTGTTGTTGCTTATTTGACGTTGTTGTTGTTGTTATTGATGTTGTTGTTGTTGTTGTTTATTTGACATTATTGTTGTTGTTGTTTATTTGTCGTTGTTGTTGTTGTTTATTTGACGTTGTTGTTGTTGACGGTGTTGTTGTTGTTGTTTATTTGACATTGTTGTTGTTGTTGTTGTTGTTTATTTGACGTTGTTGTTGTTGTTGTTGTTTATTTGACGTTGTTGTTGTTTATTTGACGTTGTTGTTGTTTATTTGACGTTATTGTTTTTGACGTTGTTGTTGTTGTTATTGTTTATTTGACGTTGTTGTTGTTTATTTGACGTAGTTGTTGTTGTTGACGTTGTTGTTGTTGTTGTTTCTTTGACGTTTTTTTTGTTGTTGATGTTGTTGTTGTTGTTGTTGTTGTTTATTTGACGTTGTTGTTGTTTATTTGACGGTGTTGTTGTTGTTGTTTATTTGACGTTGTTATTGTTGTTGTTGTTGTTGTTGACGTTGTTGTTGTTGTTGTTGACATGGTTGTTGTGGTTTATTTTATGTTGTTGTTGTTTTTGACGTTGTTGTTTATTTGACGTTGTTGTTGTTGTTTAGTTGACGTTGTTGTTGTTGTTGACGTTGTTGTTGTTGTTGTTGTGTATTTGACGTTGTTGTTGTTGTTTATTTGACATTGTTTTTGTTGTTGACGATGTTGTTGTTGTTGTTGTTGTTGCTTATTTGACGTTGTTGTTGTTTATTTGACGGTATTGTTGTTGTTGTTGTTTATTTGACGTTGTTGTTGTTGTTGTGATTTATTTGACATTGTTTTTATTGTTGACGTTGTTGTTGTTGTTTATTTGACATTTTTGTTGTTGTTGACATAGTTGTTGTTGTTGTTGTTTATTTGACGTTGTTGTTGTTGTTGAGGTTGTTGTTGTTGTTGTTTATTTGACGTTGTTGTTGTTGTTGTTTATTTGACGTTGTTGTTGTTGTTGTTTATTTGACGTTGTTGTTGTTGTTGTTGTTTATTTGACGGTGTTGTTGTTGTTGGTGTTGTTTATTTGACGTTATTATTGTTGTTGTTGTTTATTTGACGTTGTTGTTATTGTTTTTGACGTTGTTGTAGTTGTTTATTTGATGTTGTTGTTGTTGACATAGTTGTTGTTGTTTATTTCACGTTGTTGTTGTTGTTGACGTTGTTGTTTATTTGACATTGTTGTTGTTGTTTATTTGACGTTGTTGTTGTTGTTGACGTTGTTGTTGTTGTTTATTTGATGTTGTTGTTGTTGTTTATTTGACATTGTTGTTGTTGTTGACGGTGTTGTTGTTGTTGTTGCTTATTTGACGTTGTTGTTGTTATTTATTTGACATTGTTGTTGTTGTTGACGTTGTTGTTGTTGTTTTTTATTTGACATTGTTGTTGTTGTCGTTGTTGTTGTTGGTGTTGTTTATTTGACGTTGTTTTAGTATTGTTGTTTATTTGACATTGTTGTTGTTATTTATTTGACGTTGTTGTGGGTGACATTGTTGTTGTTGTTGTTGTTGTTTATTTGACGTTGTTGTTGTTGTTGTTTATTTGACGTAGTTGTTGTTGTTGACGTTGTTGTTGTTGTTGTTTATTTGACGTTTTTGTTGTTGTTGATGTTGTCGTTGTTGTTGCTTATTTGACGTTGTTGTTGTTGTTATTATTGTTGTTGTTGTTTATTTAACATTGTTGTTGTTGTTGTTTATTTGACGTTGTTGTTGTTGTTTATTTGACGTTGTTGTTGTTGACGGTGTTTATTTGACATTGTTGTTGTTGTTGATTATTTGACGTTGTTGTTCTTTATTTGACGTTGTTGTTGTTTATTTGACGTTGTTGTTGTTGTTGTTTATTTGACGTTATTGTTGTTGACGTTGTTGTTGTTGTTATTGTTTATTTGACGTTGTTGTTGTTTATTTGACGTAGTTGTTGTTGTTGACGTTGTTGTTGTTGTTGTTTATTTGACGTTTTTGTTGTTGTTGTTGTTGTTGTTGTTGTTTATTTGACGTTGTTGTTGTTTATTTGACGGTGTTGTTGTTGTTGTTTATTTGACGTTGTTATTATTGTTGTTGTTGTTGTTTATTTGACGTTGTTGTTGTTGTTGACGTTGTTGTTTATTTGATGTTATTGTTGTTGACATGGTTGTTGTGGTTTATTTTACGTTGTTGTTGTTTTTGCCGTTGTTGTTTATTTGACGTTGTTGTTGTTGTTTATTTGACGTTGTTGTTGTTGTTGTTGACGTTGTTGTTGTTGTTGTTTATTTGACATTGTTGTTGTTGTTGACATTGTTGTTTTTGTTGTTGTTGTTGTTTATTTGACGTTGTTGTTGTTTATTTGACGGTATTGTTGTTGTTGTTGTTTATTTGACGTTGTTGTTGTTGTTGTTTATTTGACGTTGTTGTTATTGTTGACGTTGTTGTTATTGTGGTTTATTTGACATTTTTGTTGTTGTTGACATAGTTGTTGTTGTTGTTGTTTATTTGACGTTGTTGTTGTTATTGTTGACGTTGTTGTTGTTGTTGTTTATTTAACATTGTTGTTGTTTATTTGACGTTATTGTTGTTGTTTATTTGATGGTGTTGTTGTTGTTGTTATTTATTTGACGTTGTTATTGTTGTTGTTGTTTATTTGTCGTTGTTGTTATCGTTGACGTTGTTGTTGTTGTTGTTGTTTATTTGATGTTGTTGTTGTTGTTGTTGTTGTTGACATAGTTGTTGTTGTTTATTTCACGTTGTTGTTGTTGACGTTGTTGTTTATTTGACGTTGTTGTTGTTGTTGTTTATTTGACGTTGTTGTTGTTGTTGACGTTGTTGTTGTTGTTTATTTGACGTTGTTGTTGTTGTTTATTTGACATTGTTGTTGTTGTTGACGGTGTTGTTGTTGTTTATTGGACGTTGTTGTTGTTATTTATTTGACATTGTTGTTGTTGTTGACGTTGTTGTTGTTGTTGTTTATTTGACAATGTTGTTGTTGTTGTTGTTGACGTTGTTGTTGTTGTTGTTGTTGTTTATTTGACGTTGTTTTAGTATTGTTGTTTATTTGACATTGTTGTTGTTATTTATTTGACGTTGTTGTGGGTGACATTGTTGTTGTTGTTGTTGTTGTTGTTTATTTGACGTTGTTTTAGTATTGTTGTTTATTTGACATTTTTGTTGTTATTTATTTGACGTTGTTGTGGGTGACATTGTTGTTGTTGTTGTTGTTGTTGTTGTTGTTTATTTGACGTAGTTGTTGTTGTTGACGTTGTTGTTGTTGTTGTTTATTTGACGTTTTTGTTGTTGTTGATGTTTTTGTTGTTGTTGCTTATTTGACGTTGTTGTTGTTGTTTATTTGACGTTGTTGTTGTTGTTTATTTGACGTTGTTGTTGTTGACGATGTTGTTGTTGTTGTTGTTGTTTTTTTGACATTGTTGTTGTTGTTGTTGACGTTGTTGTTGTTTATTTGACGTTGTTGTTGTTGTTGTTCTTTATTTGACGTTGTTGTTCTTTATTTGACGTTGTTGTTGTTTAATTGACGTTGTTGTTGTTTATTTGACGGTGTTGTTTTTGTTGTTGTTGTTTATTTGACGTTGTTATTGTTGTTGTTGTTGTTGTTGTTGTTTATTTGACGTTGTTGTTGTTGACGTTGTTGTTGTTGTTGTTGTTTATTAGATGTTGTTGTTGTTGACATGGTTGTTGTGGTTTATTTTACGATGTTGTTGTTTTTGCCGTTGTTGTTTATTTGACGTTGTTGTTGTTGTTTATTTGACGTTGTTGTTGTTGTTGTTGACGTTGTTGTTGTTGTTCTTTATTTGACGTTGTTGTTGTTGTTGTTGTTGACGTTGTTGTTGTTGTTATTGTTTATTTGACGTTGTTGTTGTTGTTTATTTGGCGTAGTTGTTGTTGTTAACGTTGTTGTAGTTGTTGTTTATTTGACGTTTTTGTTGTTGTTTATTTGACGTTTATGTTGTTATTGTTTATTTGACGTTGTTGTTGTTATTGTTGTTGTTTATTTGACGTTGTTGTTGTTGTTATTGTTGTTGTTGTTGTTGTTGTTTATTTGACGTTGTTGTTGTTGTTTATTTGACGTTGTTGTTGTTGTTGTTGTTGTTTATTTGACGTTGTTGTTGTTGTTGTTTATTTGACATTGTTGTTTATTTGACGGTATTGTTGTTGTTGTTGTTTTTGTTTATTTGACGTTGTTGTTGTTTTTGTTTATTTGACGTTGTTGTTATTATTGACGTTGTTGTTGTTGTTGTTTATTTGAAATTTTTGTTGTTGTTGACATAGTTGTTGTTGTTGTTGTTTATTTGACGTTGTTGTTGTTGTTGTTGACGTTGTTGTTGTTGTTCTTTATTTGACGTTGTTGTTGTTTATTTGACGTTGTTGTTGTTTATTTGACGTTGTTGTTGTTGTTTATTTGACGTTATTGTTGTTGACGTTGTTGTTGTTGTTATTGTTTATTTGTCGTTGTTGTTGTTTATTTGACGTAGTAGTTGTTGTTGACGTTGTTGTTGTTGTTGTTTAATTGACATTTTTGTTGTTGTTGTTGTTGTTGTTGTTGTTTATTTGACGGTGTTGTTTTTGTTGTTGTTGTTTATTTGACGTTGTTATTGTTGTTGTTGTTGTTGTTTATTTGACGTTGTTGTTGTTGACGTTGTTGACGTTGTTGTTGTTGTTGTTTATTTGATGTTGTTGTTGTTGACATGGTTGTTGTGGTTTATTTTACGTTGTTGTTGTTTTTGACGTTGTTGTTTATTTGACGTTGTTGTTGTTGTTTATTTGATGTTGTTGTTGTTGTTGACGTTGTTGTTGTTGTTGTGTATTTGACGTTGTTGTTGTTGTTTATTTGACATTGTTTTTGTTGTTGACGATGTTGTTGTTGTTGTTGTTGTTGCTTATTTGACGTTGTTGTTGTTTATTTGACGGTATTGTTGTTGTTGTTGTTTATTTGACGTTGTTGTTGTTGTTGTGATTTATTTGACGTTGTTTTTATTGTTGACGTTGTTGTTGTTGTTTATTTGACATTTTTGTTGTTGTTGACATAGTTGTTGTTGTTGACATAGTTGTTGTTGTTGTTGTTTATTTGACGTTGTTGTTGTTGTTGAGGTTGTTGTTGTTGTTGTTGTTTATTTGACGTTGTTGTTGTTGTTTATTTGACGTTGTTGTTGTTGTTGTTGTTTATTTGACGTTGTTGTTGTTGTTGTTGTTTATTTGACGGTGTTGTTGTTGTTGTTGTTTATTTGACGTTGTTATTGTTGTTGTTGTTTATTTGACGTTGTTGTTATTGTTTTTGACGTTGTTGTAGTTGTTTATTTGATGTTGTTGTTGTTGACATAGTTGTTGTTGTTTATTTCACGTTGTTGTTGTTGTTGACGTTGTTGTTTATTTGACATTGTTGTTGTTGTTTATTTGACGTTGTTGTTGTTGTTGTTGACGTTGTTGTTGTTGTTTATTTGATGTTGTTGTTGTTGTTTATTTGACATTGTAGTTGTTGTTGACGGTGTTGTTGTTGTTGTTGTTTATTTGACATTGTTGTTGTTGTTGTTGACGTTGTTGTTATTTATTTGACGTTGTTGTTGTTGTTGTTGTTCTTTATTTGACGTTGTTGTTGTTTATTTGACGTTGTTGTTGTTGACGTTGTTGTTGTTGTTATTGTTTATTTGACGTTGTTGTTGTTTATTTGACGTAGTTGTTGTTGTTATTGTTTATTTGACGTTGTTGTTGTTTATTTGACGTAGTTGTTGTTGTTGACGTTGTTGTTGTTGTTGTTTATTTGACGTTTTTGTTGATGTTTATTTGACGTTGTTGTTGTTGTTGTTGTTTATTTGACGTTGTTGTTGTTGTTATTGTTGTTGCTGTTGTTGTTGTTGTTTATTTGACGTTGTTGTTGTTTATTTGACGTTGTTGTTGTTGTTGTTTATTTGACGTTGTTGTTGTTGTTGACATTGTTGTTGTTGTTGTTGTTTATTTGACGTTGTTGTTGTTGTTGACGTTGTTGTTGTTGTTTATTTGACATTGTTGTAGTTGTTGTCGTTGTTGTTGTTGTTGTTGTTGTTTATTTGACATTGTTGTTGTTATTGTTGTTGTTTATTTGACGTTGTTGTTGTTGTTGTTTATTTGACGTTGTTGTTGTTGTTATTGTTGTTGTTATTGTTGTTGTTGTTGTTGTTGTTGTTTATTTGACGTTGTTGTTGTTGTTTATTTGACGTTGTTGTTGTTGTTAACGTTGTTGTTGTTGTTGTTTATTTGACGTTGTTGTTGTTGTTGACGTTGTTGTTGTTGTTTATTTGACGTTGTTGTTGTTGTTGTTTATTTGACGTTGTTATTGTTGCTGACGTTGTTGTTGTTGTTGTTTATTTGACGTTGTTGTTGTTGTTGTTGTTGACGTTGTTGTTGTTGTTGTTTATTTGACGTTGTTGTTGTTGTTTATTTGACATTGTTGTTGTTGTTGACGGTGTTGTTGTTGTTGTTGTTGTTATTGTTGTTGTTGTTTTTGTTGTTTATTTGACGTTGTTGTTGTTTATTTGACGGTATTGTTGTTGTTGTTATTTATTTGACGTTGTTGTTGTTGTTGTTGTTTATTTGACGTTGTTGTTATTGTTGACATTGTTGTTGTTGTTGTTGTTTATTTGACATTTTTGTTGTTGTTGACATAGTTGTTGTTGTTGTTATTTATTTGACGTTGTTGTTGTTGTTTATTTGACGTTGTTGTTGTTGACGATGTTGTTGTTGTTGTTGTTTTTTTGACATTGTTGTTGTTGTTGACGTTGTTGTTGTTTATTTGACGTTGTTGTTGTTGTTGTTCTTTATTTGACGTTGTTGTTGTTTATTTGACGTTGTTGTTGTTTAATTGACGTTGTTGTTGTTTATTTGACATTATTGTTGTTGACGTTGTTATGTTGTTGTTATTGTTTATTTGACGTTTTTGTTGTTTATTTGACGTAGTTGTTGTTGTTGACGTTGTTGTTGTTGTTGTTTATTTGACGTTTTTGTTGTTGTTGATGTTGTTGTTGTTGTTGTTGTTTATTTGACGTTGTTGTTGTTTATTTGACGTTGTTGTTGTTGTTGTTGTTTATTTGACGTTGTTATTATTGTTGTTGTTGTTGTTGTTGTTGACGTTGTTGTTGTTGTTGTTTATTTGATGTTGTTGTTGTTGACATGGTAGTTGTGGTTTATTTTACGTTGTCGTTGTTTTTGACGTTGTTGTTTATTTGACGTTGTTGTTGTTGTTTATTTGACGTTGTTGTTGTTGTTGACGTTGTTGTTGTTGTTGTTTATTTGACGTTGTTGTTGTTGTTTATTTGACATTGTTGTTCTTGTTGACGGTGTTGTTGTTGTTGTTGTTGTTGTTTATTTGACGTTGTTGTTGTTTATTTGACGGTATTGTTGTTGTTGTTGTTTATTTGACGTTGTTGTTGTTTATTTGACGGTATTGTTGTTGTTGTTGTTTATTTGACGTTGTTGTTGTTGTTGTTGTTGTTTATTTGACGTTGTTGTTATTGTTGACGTTGTTGTTGTTGTTTATTTGACATTTTTGTTGTTGTTGTTGACATAGTTGTTGTTGTTGTTGTTGTTTATTTGACGTTGTTGTTGTTGTTGAGGTTGTTGTTGTTGTTGTTTATTTGACGTTGTTGTTGTTTATTTGACGTTGTTGTTGTTGTTGTTGTTTATTTGACGTTGTTGTTGTTGTTTATTTGACGGTGTTGTGGTTGTTGTTGTTGTTGTTTATTTGACGTTGTTATTGTTGTTGTTGTTTATTTGACGTTGTTGTTATTGTTTTTGACGTTGTTGTAGTTGTTTATTTGATGTTGTTGTTGTTGACATAGTTGTTGTTGTTTATTTCACGTTGTTGTTGTTGTTGACGTTGTTGTTTATTTGACGTTGTTGTTGTTGTTTATTTGACGTTGTTGTTGTTGACGTTGTTGTTGTTGTTGTTTATTTGATGTTGTTGTTGTTGTTTATTTGTTATTGTTGTTGTTATTGACGGTGTTGTTGTTGTTGTTTATTTGACATTGTTGTTGTTGTTGTTGACGTTGTTGTTGTTTATTTGACGTTGTTGTTGTTGTTGTTGTTGTTGTTGTTCTTTATTTGACGTTGTTGTTGTTTATTTGACGTTGTTGTTGTTGACGTTGTTGTTGTTGTTATTGTTTATTTGACGTTGTTGTTGTTGTTTATCTGACGTAGTTGTTGTTGTTGACGTTGTTGTTGTTATTGTTTATTTGACGTTTTTGTTGTTGTTGTTTTTGTTGTTGTTTATTTGACGTTGTTGTTGTTATTGTTTATTTGACATTGTTGTTGTTGTTGTTGTTGTTTATTTGACGTTGTTGTTATTGTTGTTGTTGTTGTTGTTTATTTGACGTTGTTGATGTTGTTTATTTGACGTTGTTGTTGTTGTTGTTTATTTGACGTTGTTGTTGTTGTTGACGTTGTTGTTGTTGTTGTTTATTTGACGTTGTTGTTGTTGTTGACGTTGTTGTTGTTGTTGTTGTTTATTTGAAGTTGTTGTTGTTGTTTATTTGATGTTGTTGTTGTTGTTGTTGTTTATTTGACATTGTTGTTGTTGTTGTTGACGTTGTTGTTGTTGTTCTTTATTTGACGTTGTTGTTGTTTATTTGACGTTGTTGTTGTTTATTTGACGTTGTTGTTGTTGTTTATTTGACGTTATTGTTGTTGACGTTGTTGTTGTTGTTATTGTTTATTTGTCGTTGTTGTTGTTTATTTGACGTAGTAGTTGTTGTTGACGTTGTTGTTGTTGTTGTTTAATTGACATTTTTGTTGTTGTTGTTGTTATTGTTTATTTGACGGTGTTGTTTTTGTTGTTGTTGTTTATTTGACGTTGTTATTGTTGTTGTTGTTGTTGTTTATTTGACGTTGTTATTGTTGACGTTGTTGACGTTGTTGTTGTTGTTGTTTATTTGATGTTGTTGTTGTTGACATGGTTGTTGTGGTTTATTTTACGTTGTTGTTGTTTTTGACGTTGTTGTTTATTTGACGTTGTTGTTGTTGTTTATTTGATGTTGTTGTTGTTGTTGACGTTGTTGTTGTTGTTGTTGTGTATTTGACGTTGTTGTTGTTGTTTATTTGACATTGTTTTTGTTGTTGACGATGTTGTTGTTGTTGTTGTTGTTGCTTATTTGACGTTGTTGTTGTTTATTTGACGGTATTGTTGTTGTTGTTGTTGTTTATTTGACGTTGTTGTTGTTGTTGTGATTTATTTGACGTTGTTTTTATTGTTGACGTTGTTGTTGTTGTTTATTTGACATTTTTGTTGTTGTTGACATAGTTGTTGTTGTTGACATAGTTGTTGTTGTTGTTGTTTATTTGACGTTGTTGTTGTTGTTGAGGTTGTTGTTGTTGTTGTTTATTTGACGTTGTTGTTGTTGTTTATTTGACGTTGTTGTTGTTGTTGTTGTTTATTTGACGTTGTTGTTGTTGTTGTTGTTTATTTGACGGTGTTGTTGTTGTTGTTGTTTATTTGACGTTGTTATTGTTGTTGTTGTTTATTTGACGTTGTTGTTATTGTTTTTGACGTTGTTGTAGTTGTTTATTTGATGTTGTTGTTGTTGACATAGTTGTTGTTGTTTATTTCACGTTGTTGTTGTTGTTGACGTTGTTGTTTATTTGACATTGTTGTTGTTGTTTATTTGACGTTGTTGTTGTTGTTGTTGTTGACGTTGTTGTTGTTGTTTATTTGATGTTGTTGTTGTTGTTTATTTGACATTGTAGTTGTTGTTGACGGTGTTGTTGTTGTTGTTGTTTATTTGACATTGTTGTTGTTGTTGTTGACGTTGTTGTTATTTATTTGACGTTGTTGTTGTTGTTGTTCTTTATTTGACGTTGTTGTTGTTTATTTGACGTTGTTGTTGTTGACGTTGTTGTTGTTGTTATTGTTTATTTGACGTTGTTGTTGTTTATTTGACGTAGTTGTTGTTGTTGACGTTGTTGTTGTTGTTGTTTATTTGACGTTTTTGTTGATGTTTATTTGACGTTGTTGTTGTTGTTGTTGTTTATTTGACGTTGTTGTTGTTGTTATTGTTGTTGCTGTTGTTGTTGTTGTTTATTTGACGTTGTTGTTGTTGTTTATTTGACGTTGTTGTTGTTGTTGTTTATTTGACGTTGTTGTTGTTGTTGACATTGTTGTTGTTGTTGTTGTTTATTTGACGTTGTTGTTGTTGTTGACGTTGTTGTTGTTGTTTATTTGACATTGTTGTAGTTGTTGTTGTCGTTGTTGTTGATGTTGTTGTTTATTTGACATTGTTGTTGTTATTGTTGTTATTGTTGTTGTTTATTTGACGTTGTTGTTGTTGTTGTTTATTTGACGTTGTTGTTGTTGTTATTGTTGTTGTTATTGTTGTTGTTGTTGTTGTTGTTTATTTGACGTTGTTGTTGTTGTTTATTTGACGTTGTTGTTGTTGTTAACGTTGTTGTTGTTGTTGTTTATTTGACGTTGTTGTTGTTGTTGACGTTGTTGTTGTTGTTTATTTGACGTTGTTGTTGTTGTTTATTTGACGTTGTTATTGTTGCTGACGTTGTTGTTGTTGTTGTTGTTTATTTGACGTTGTTGTTGTTGTTGTTGTTGACGTTGTTGTTGTTGTTGTTTATTTGACGTTGTTGTTGTTGTTTATTTGACATTGTTGTTGTTGTTGACGGTGTTGTTGTTGTTGTTGTTATTGTTGTTGTTGTTTTTGTTGTTTATTTGACATTGTTGTTGTTTATTTGACGGTATTGTTGTTGTTGTTATTTATTTGACGTTGTTGTTGTTGTTGTTTATTTGACGTTGTTGTTATTGTTGACATTGTTGTTGTTGTTGTTGTTTATTTGACATTTTTGTTGTTGTTGACATAGTTGTTGTTGTTGTTATTTATTTGACGTTGTTGTTGTTGTTTATTTGACGTTGTTGTTGTTGACGATGTTGTTGTTGTTGTTGTTGTTTTTTTGACATTGTTGCTGTTGTTGTTGACGTTGTTGTTGTTTATTTGACGTTGTTGTTGTTGTTGTTCTTTATTTGACGTTGTTGTTGTTTATTTGACGTTGTTGTTGTTTAATTGACGTTGTTGTTGTTTATTTGACATTATTGTTGTTGACGTTGTTAGGTTGTTGTTATTGTTTATTTGACGTTTTTGTTGTTTATTTGACGTAGTAGTTGTTGTTGACGTTGTTGTTGTTGTTGTTTATTTGACGTTTTTGTTGTTGTTGATGTTGTTGTTGTTGTTGTTTATTTGACGTTGTTGTTGTTTATTTGAAGTTGTTGTTGTTGTTGTTGTTTATTTGACGTTGTTATTATTGTTGTTGTTGTTGTTGTTGTTGACGTTGTTGTTGTTGTTGTTTATTTGATGTTGTTGTTGTTGACATGGTAGTTGTGGTTTATTTTACGTTGTCGTTGTTTTTGACGTTGTTGTTTATTTGACGTTGTTGTTGTTGTTGTTTATTTGACGTTGTTGTTGTTGTTGTTGACGTTGTTGTTGTTGTTGTTGTTTATTTGACGTTGTTGTTGTTGTTTATTTGACATTGTTGTTCTTGTTGACGGTGTTGTTGTTGTTGTTGTTGTTGTTTATTTGACGTTGTTGTTGTTTATTTGACGGTATTGTTGTTGTTGTTGTTGTTTATTTGACGTTGTTGTTGTTTATTTGACGGTATTGTTGTTGTTGTTGTTTATTTGACGTTGTTGTTGTTGTTGTTGTTTATTTGACGTTGTTGTTATTGTTGACGTTGTTGTTGTTGTTTATTTGACATTTTTGTTGTTGTTGACATAGTTGTTGTTGTTGTTGTTGTTTATTTGACGTTGTTGTTGTTGTTGAGGTTGTTGTTGTTGTTGTTTATTTGACGTTGTTGTTGTTTATTTGACGTTGTTGTTGTTGTTGTTGTTTATTTGACGTTGTTGTTGTTGTTTATTTGACGGTGTTGTGGTTGTTGTTGTTGTTGTTTATTTGACGTTGTTATTGTTGTTGTTGTTTATTTGACGTTGTTGTTATTGTTTTTGACGTTGTTGTAGTTGTTTATTTGATGTTGTTGTTGTTGACATAGTTGTTGTTGTTTATTTCACGTTGTTGTTGTTGTTGACGTTGTTGTTTATTTGACGTTGTTGTTGTTGTTTATTTGACGTTGTTGTTGTTGTTGACGTTGTTGTTGTTGTTGTTTATTTGATGTTGTTGTTGTTGTTTATTTGTTATTGTTGTTGTTATTGACGGTGTTGTTGTTGTTGTTGTTTATTTGACATTGTTGTTGTTGTTGTTGACGTTGTTGTTGTTTATTTGACGTTGTTGTTGTTGTTGTTGTTCTTTATTTGACGTTGTTGTTGTTTATTTGACGTTGTTGTTGTTGACGTTGTTGTTGTTGTTATTGTTTATTTGACGTTGTTGTTGTTGTTTATCTGACGTAGTTGTTGTTGTTGACGTTGTTGTTGTTATTGTTTATTTGACGTTTTTGTTGTTGTTGTTTTTGTTGTTGTTTATTTGACGTTGTTGTTGTTATTGTTTATTTGACATTGTTGTTATTGTTGTTGTTTATTTGACGTTGTTGTTATTGTTGTTGTTGTTGTTGTTTATTTGACGTTGTTGATGTTGTTTATTTGACGTTGTTGTTGTTGTTGTTTATTTGACGTTGTTGTTGTTGTTGACGTTGTTGTTGTTGTTGTTTATTTGACGTTGTTGTTGTTGTTGACGTTGTTGTTGTTGTTGTTGTTTATTTGAAGTTGTTGTTGTTGTTTATTTGATGTTGTTGTTGTTGTTGTTGTTGTTGTTTATTTGACATTGTTGTTGTTGTTGTTGACGTTGTTGTTGTTGTTGTTTATTTGACGTTGTTGTTGTTTATTTGACGTTGTTGTTGTTTATTTGACGTTGTTGTTGTTGTTTATTTGACGTTATTGTTGTTGACGTTGTTGTTGTTGTTATTGTTTATTTGTCGTTGTTGTTGTTTATTTGACGTAGTAGTTGTTGTTGACGTTGTTGTTGTTGTTGTTTAATTGACATTTTTGTTGTTGTTGTTGTTGTTGTTGTTGTTTATTTGACGGTGTTGTTTTTGTTGTTGTTGTTTATTTGACGTTGTTATTGTTGTTGTTGTTGTTGTTTATTTGACGTTGTTGTTGTTGACGTTGTTGACGTTGTTGTTGTTGTTGTTTATTTGATGTTGTTGTTGTTGACATGGTTGTTGTGGTTTATTTTACGTTGTTGTTGTTTTTGACGTTGTTGTTTATTTGACGTTGTTGTTGTTGTTTATTTGATGTTGTTGTTGTTGTTGACGTTGTTGTTGTTGTTGTGTATTTGACGTTGTTGTTGTTGTTTATTTGACATTGTTTTTGTTGTTGACGATGTTGTTGTTGTTGTTGTTGTTGCTTATTTGACGTTGTTGTTGTTTATTTGACGGTATTGTTGTTGTTGTTGTTTATTTGACGTTGTTGTTGTTGTGATTTATTTGACGTTGTTTTTATTGTTGACGTTGTTGTTGTTGTTTATTTGACATTTTTGTTGTTGTTGACATAGTTGTTGTTGTTGACATAGTTGTTGTTGTTGTTGTTTATTTGACGTTGTTGTTGTTGTTGTTGTTTATTTGATGTTGTTGTTGTTGTTGTTTATTTGACGTTGTTGTTGTTGTTGTTGTTTATTTGACGTTGTTGTTGTTGTTGTTGTTTATTTGACGGTGTTGTTGTTGTTGTTGTTGTTTATTTGACGTTGTTATTGTTGTTGTTGTTTATTTGACGTTGTTGTTATTGTTTTTGACGTTGTTGTAGTTGTTTATTTGATGTTGTTGTTGTTGACATAGTTGTTGTTGTTTATTTCACGTTGTTGTTGTTGTTGACGTTGTTGTTTATTTGACATTGTTGTTGTCGTTTATTTGACGTTGTTGTTGTTGTTGTTGACGTTGTTGTTGTTGTTTATTTGATGTTGTTGTTGTTGTTTATTTGACATTGTAGTTGTTGTTGACGGTGTTGTTGTTGTTGTTGTTTATTTGACATTGTTGTTGTTGTTGTTGACGTTGTTGTTATTTATTTGACGTTGTTGTTGTTGTTGTTGTTCTTTATTTGACGTTGTTGTTGTTTATTTGACGTTGTTGTTGTTGACGATGTTGTTGTTGTTATTGTTTATTTGACGTTGTTGTTGTTTATTTGACGTAGTTGTTGTTGTTGACGTTGTTGTTGTTGTTGTTTATTTGACGTTTTTGTTGATGTTTATTTGACGTTGTTGTTGTTGTTGTTGTTTATTTGACGTTGTTGTTGTTGTTATTGTTGTTGCTGTTGTTGTTGTTGTTGACATTGTTGTTGTTGTTGTTTATTTGACGTTGTTGTTGTTGTTGACGTTGTTGTTGTTGTTTATTTGACATTGTTGTAGTTGTTGTCGTTGTTGTTGTTGTTGTTGTTGTTTATTTGACATTGTTGTTGTTATTGTTGTTATTGTTGTTATTGTTGTTGTTTATTTGACGTTGTTGTTGTTGTTGTTTATTTGACGTTGTTGTTGTTGTTATTGTTGTTATTATTGTTGTTGTTGTTGTTGTTGTTGTTTATTTGACGTTGTTGTTGTTGTTTATTTGACGTTGTTGTTGTTGTTGTTAACGTTGTTGTTGTTGTTGTTTATTTGACGTTGTTGTTGTTGTTGACGTTGTTGTTGTTGTTTATTTGACGTTGTTGTTGTTGTTGTTTATTTGACGTTGTTATTGTTGCTGACGTTGTTGTTGTTGTTGTTGTTTATTTGACGTTGTTGTTGTTGACGTTGTTGTTGTTTATTTGACGTTGTTGTTGTTGTTGTTTATTTGACATTGTTGTTGTTGTTGAGGGTGTTGTTGTTGTTGTTGTTATTGTTGTTGTTGTTTTTGTTGTTTATTTGACGTTGTTGTTGTTTATTTGACGGTATTGTTGTTGTTGTTATTTATTTGACGTTGTTGTTGTTGTTGTTGTTGTTTATTTGACGTTGTTGTTATTGTTGACATTGTTGTTGTTGTTGTTGTTTATTTGACAATATTTGTTGTTGTTGACATAGTTGTTGTTGTTGTTATTTATTTGACGTTGTTGTTGTTGTTTATTTGACGTTGTTGTTGTTGACGATGTTGTTGTTGTTGTTGTTGTTTTTTTGACATTGTTGTTGTTGTTGTTGACGTTGTTGTTGTTTATTTGACGTTGTTGTTGTTGTTGTTCTTTATTTGACGTTGTTGTTGTTTATTTGACGTTGTTGTTGTTTAATTGACGTTGTTGTTGTTTATTTGACATTATTGTTGTTGACGTTGTTATGTTGTTGTTATTGTTTATTTGACGTTTTTGTTGTTTATTTGACGTAGTTGTTGTTGTTGACGTTGTTGTTGTTGTTGTTTATTTGACGTTTTTGTTGTTGTTGATGTTGTTGTTGTTGTTGTTGTTTATTTGACGTTGTTGTTGTTTATTTGACGGTGTTGTTGTTGTTGTTTATTTGACGTTGTTATTAATGTTGTTGTTGTTGTTGACGTTGTTGTTGTTGTTGTTGTTTATTTGATGTTGTTGTTGTTGACATGGTAGTTGTGGTTTATTTTACGTTGTCATTGTTTTTGACGTTGTTGTTTATTTGACGTTGTTGTTGTTGTTTATTTGACGTTGTTGTTGTTGTTGTTGTTTACGTTGTTGTTGTTGTTTATTTGACGTTGTTGTTGTTGTTTATTTGACATTGTTGTTCTTGTTGACGGTGTTGTTGTTGTTGTTGTTGTTGTTGTTTATTTGACGTTGTTGTTGTTTATTTGACGGTATTGTTGTTGTTGTTGTTGTTTATTTGACGTTGTTGTTGTTTATTTGACGGTATTGTTGTTGTTGTTGTTTATTTGACGTTGTTGTTGTTATTGTTGTTGTTGTTGTTTATTTGACGTTGTTGTTATTGTTGACGTTGTTGTTGTTGTTTATTTGACATTTTTGTTGTTGTTGACATATTTGTTGTTGTTGTTGTTGTTTATTTGACGTTGTTGTTGTTGTTGAGGTTGTTGTTGTTGTTGTTTATTTGACGTTGTTGTTGTTTATTTGACGTTGTTGTTGTTGTTGTTGTTGTTGTTTATTTGACGTTGTTGTTGTTGTTTATTTGACGGTGTTGTGGTTGTTGTTGTTGTTATTTATTTGACGTTGTTATTGTTGTTGTTGTTTATTTGACGTTGTTGTTATTGTTTTTGACGTTGTTGTAGTTGTTTATTTGATGTTGTTGTTGTTGACATAGTTGTTGTTGTTTATTTCACGTTGTTGTTGTTGTTGACGTTGTTGTTTATTTGACGTTGTTGTTGTTGTTTATTTGACGTCGTTGTTGTTGTTGACGTTGTTGTTGTTGTTGTTTATTTGATGTTGTTGTTGTTGTTTATTTGTTATTGTTGTTGTTATTGACGGTGTTGTTGTTGTTGTTGTTTATTTGACATTGTTGTTGTTGTTGTTGACGTTGTTGTTGTTTATTTGACATTGTTGTTGTTGTTGTTGTTCTTTATTTGACGTTGTTGTTGTTTATTTGACGTTGTTGTTGTTGACGTTGTTGTTGTTGTTATTGTTTATTTGACGTTGTTGTTGTTGTTTATCTGACGTAGTTGTTGTTGTTGACGTTGTTGTTGTTATTGTTTATTTGACGTTTTTGTTGTTGTTGTTTTTGTTGTTGTTTATTTGACGTTGTTGTTGTTATTGTTTATTTGACATTGTTGTTGTTGTTGTTGTTGTTTATTTGACGTTGTTGTTGTTATTGTTGTTGTTGTTGTTGTTGTTTATTTGACGTTGTTGATGTTGTTTATTTGACGTTGTTGTTGTTGTTGTTGTTGTTGTTTATTTGACGTTGTTGTTGTTGTTGACGTTGTTGTTGTTGTTGTTTATTTGACGTTGTTGTTGTTGTTGTTGACGTTGTTGTTGTTGTTGTTTATTTGAAGTTGTTGTTGTTGTTTATTTGATGTTGTTGTTGTTGTTGTTGTTTATTTGACATTGTTGTTGTTGTTGTTGACGTTGTTGTTGTTGTTCTTTATTTGACGTTGTTGTTGTTTATTTGACGTTGTTGTTGTTGTTTATTTGACGTTATTGTTGTTGACGTTGTTGTTGTTGTTATTGTTTATTTGTCGTTGTTGTTGTTTATTTGACGTAGTAGTTGTTGTTGACGTTGTTGTTGTTGTTGTTTAATTGACATTTTTGTTGTTGTTGTTGTTGTTGTTGTTTATTTGACGGTGTTGTTTTTGTTGTTGTTGTTTATTTGACGTTGTTATTGTTGTTGTTGTTGTTGTTTATTTGACGTTGTTGTTGTTGACGTTGTTGTTGTTGTTGTTGTTTATTTGATGTTGTTGTTGTTGACATGGTTGTTGTGGTTTATTTTACGTTGTTGTTGTTTTTGCCGTTGTTGTTTATTTGACGTTGTTGTTGTTGTTTATTTGACGTTGTTGTTGTTGTTGTTGACGTTGTTGTTGTTGTTCTTTATTTGACGTTGTTGTTGTTTATTTGACGTTGTTGTTGTTGTTGTTGACGTTGTTGTTGTTGTTATTGTTTATTTGACGTTGTTGTTGTTGTTTATTTGTCGTAGTTGTTGTTGTTGACGTTGTTGTTGTTGTTGTTTATTTGACGTTTTTGTTGTTGTTTATTTGACGTTGTTGTTGTTATTGTTTATTTGACGTTGTTGTTGTTGTTGTTGTTGTTGTTTATTTGTCGTTGTTGTTGTTGTTATTGTTGTTATTGTTGTTGTTGTTTATTTGACGTTGTTGTTGTTGTTTATTTGACGTTGTTGTTGTTGTTGTTGTTGTTTATTTGACGTTGTTGTTGTTGTTGACGTTGTTGTTGTTGTTGTTTATTTGACGTTGTTGTTGTTGTTGTTGACGTTGTTGTTGTTGTTGTTTATTTGAAGTTGTTGTTGTTGTTTATTTGATGTTGTTGTTGTTGTTGACGTTGTTGTTGTTTATTTGACGTTGTTGTTGTTGTTGTTGTTCTTTATTTGACGTTGTTGTTGTTTATTTGATGTTGTTGTTGTTTATTTGACGTTGTTGTTGTTGTTTATTTGACGTTATTGTTGTTGACGTTGTTGTTGTTGTTATTGTTTATTTGTCGTTGTTGTTGTTTATTTGACGTAGTAGTTGTTGTTGACGTTGTTGTTTAATTGACGTTTTTTTGTTATTGTTGTTGTTGTTGTTGTTTATTTGACGTTGTTGTTGTTTATTTGACGGTGTTGTTTTTGTTGTTGTTGTTTATTTGACGTTGTTATTGTTGTTGTTGTTGTTGTTTATTTGACGTTGTTGTTGTTGACGTTGTTATTGTTGTTGTTGTTTATTTGATGTTGTTGTGGTTGACATGGTTGTTGTGGTTCATTTTACGTTGTTGTTGTTTTTGGCTTTGTTGTTTATTTGACGTTGTTGTTGTTGTTTATTTGACGTTGTTGTTGTTGTTGTTGACGTTTTTGTTGTTGTTGTTGTTGTTGTTGTTGTATATTTGATGTTGTTGTTGTTTATTTGACGGTGTTGTTTTTGTTGTTGTTGTTTATTTGACGTTGTTATTGTTGTTGTTGTTGTTGTTTATTTGACGTTGTTGTTGTTGACGTTGTTGTTGTTGTTGTTTATTTGATGTTGTTGTTGTTGACATGGTTGTTGTGGTTTATTTTACGTTGTTGTTGTTTTTGGCTTTGTTGTTTATTTGACGTTGTTGTTGTTGTTTATTTAACGTTGTTGTTGTTGTTGTTGACGTTGTTGTTATTGTTGTTTATTTGACGTTGTTGTTGTTTATTTAACATTGTTGTTGTTGTTGACGGTGTTGTTGTTGTTGTTGTTGTTGTTTATTTGACGTTGTTGTTGTTTATTTGACGGTATTGTTGTTGTTGTTGTTGTTTATTTGACGTTGTTGTTGTTTTTGTTTATCTGACGTAGTTGTTGTTGTTGACGTTGTTGTTGTTATTGTTTATTTGACGTTTTTGTTGTTGTTGTTTTTGTTGTTGTTTATTTGACGTTGTTGTTGTTATTGTTTATTTGACATTGTTGTTGTTGTTGTTGTTGTTGTTGTTGTTTATTTGACGTTGTTGTTGTTATTGTTGTTGTTGTTGTTGTTGTTGTTTATTTGACGTTGTTGATGTTGTTTATTTGACGTTGTTGTTGTTGTTGTTGTTTATTTGACGTTGTTGTTGTGGTTGACGTTGTTGTTGTTGTTGTTTATTTGACGGTGTTGTTGTTGTTGTTGTTGTTTATTTGACGTTGTTATTGTTGTTGTTGTTTATTTGACGTTGTTGTTATTGTTTTTGACGTTGTTGTAGTTGTTTATTTGATGTTGTTGTTGTTGACATAGTTGTTGTTGTTTATTTCACGTTGTTGTTGTTGTTGACGTTGTTGTTTATTTGACATTGTTGTTGTCGTTTATTTGACGTTGTTGTTGTTGTTGTTGACGTTGTTGTTGTTGTTTATTTGATGTTGTTGTTGTTGTTTATTTGACATTGTAGTTGTTGTTGACGGTGTTGTTGTTGTTGTTGTTTATTTGACATTGTTGTTGTTGTTGTTGACGTTGTTGTTATTTATTTGACGTTGTTGTTGTTGTTGTTGTTCTTTATTTGACGTTGTTGTTGTTTATTTGACGTTGTTGTTGTTGACGTTGTTGTTGTTGTTATTGTTTATTTGACGTTGTTGTTGTTTATTTGACGTAGTTGTTGTTGTTGACGTTGTTGTTGTTGTTGTTTATTTGACGTTTTTGTTGATGTTTATTTGACGTTGTTGTTGTTGTTGTTTATTTGACGTTGTTGTTGTTGTTATTGTTGTTGCTGTTGTTGTTGTTGTTGACATTGTTGTTGTTGTTGTTTATTTGACGTTGTTGTTGTTGTTGACGTTGTTGTTGTTGTTTATTTGACATTGTTGTAGTTGTTGTCGTTGTTGTTGTTGTTGTTGTTGTTTATTTGACATTGTTGTTGTTATTGTTGTTATTGTTGTTATTGTTGTTGTTTATTTGACGTTGTTGTTGTTGTTGTTTATTTGACGTTGTTGTTGTTGTTATTGTTGTTATTATTGTTGTTGTTGTTGTTGTTGTTGTTTATTTGACGTTGTTGTTGTTGTTTATTTGACGTTGTTGTTGTTGTTGTTAACGTTGTTGTTGTTGTTGTTTATTTGACGTTGTTGTTGTTGTTGACGTTGTTGTTGTTGTTTATTTGACGTTGTTGTTGTTGTTGTTTATTTGACGTTGTTATTGTTGCTGACGTTGTTGTTGTTGTTGTTGTTTATTTGACGTTGTTGTTGTTGACGTTGTTGTTGTTTATTTGACGTTGTTGTTGTTGTTGTTTATTTGACATTGTTGTTGTTGTTGAGGGTGTTGTTGTTGTTGTTGTTATTGTTGTTGTTGTTTTTGTTGTTTATTTGACGTTGTTGTTGTTTATTTGACGGTATTGTTGTTGTTGTTATTTATTTGACGTTGTTGTTGTTGTTGTTGTTGTTTATTTGACGTTGTTGTTATTGTTGACATTGTTGTTGTTGTTGTTGTTTATTTGACAATATTTGTTGTTGTTGACATAGTTGTTGTTGTTGTTATTTATTTGACGTTGTTGTTGTTGTTTATTTGACGTTGTTGTTGTTGACGATGTTGTTGTTGTTGTTGTTGTTTTTTTGACATTGTTGTTGTTGTTGTTGACGTTGTTGTTGTTTATTTGACGTTGTTGTTGTTGTTGTTCTTTATTTGACGTTGTTGTTGTTTATTTGACGTTGTTGTTGTTTAATTGACGTTGTTGTTGTTTATTTGACATTATTGTTGTTGACGTTGTTATGTTGTTGTTATTGTTTATTTGACGTTTTTGTTGTTTATTTGACGTAGTTGTTGTTGTTGACGTTGTTGTTGTTGTTGTTTATTTGACGTTTTTGTTGTTGTTGATGTTGTTGTTGTTGTTGTTGTTTATTTGACGTTGTTGTTGTTTATTTGACGGTGTTGTTGTTGTTGTTTATTTGACGTTGTTATTAATGTTGTTGTTGTTGTTGACGTTGTTGTTGTTGTTGTTGTTTATTTGATGTTGTTGTTGTTGACATGGTAGTTGTGGTTTATTTTACGTTGTCATTGTTTTTGACGTTGTTGTTTATTTGACGTTGTTGTTGTTGTTTATTTGACGTTGTTGTTGTTGTTGTTTACGTTGTTGTTGTTGTTTATTTGACGTTGTTGTTGTTGTTTATTTGACATTGTTGTTCTTGTTGACGGTGTTGTTGTTGTTGTTGTTGTTGTTGTTTATTTGACGTTGTTGTTGTTTATTTGACGGTATTGTTGTTGTTGTTGTTGTTTATTTGACGTTGTTGTTGTTTATTTGACGGTATTGTTGTTGTTGTTGTTTATTTGACGTTGTTGTTGTTATTGTTGTTGTTGTTGTTTATTTGACGTTGTTGTTATTGTTGACGTTGTTGTTGTTGTTTATTTGACATTTTTGTTGTTGTTGACATATTTGTTGTTGTTGTTGTTGTTTATTTGACGTTGTTGTTGTTGTTGAGGTTGTTGTTGTTGTTGTTTATTTGACGTTGTTGTTGTTTATTTGACGTTGTTGTTGTTGTTGTTGTTGTTGTTTATTTGACGTTGTTGTTGTTGTTTATTTGACGGTGTTGTGGTTGTTGTTGTTGTTATTTATTTGACGTTGTTATTGTTGTTGTTGTTTATTTGACGTTGTTGTTATTGTTTTTGACGTTGTTGTAGTTGTTTATTTGATGTTGTTGTTGTTGACATAGTTGTTGTTGTTTATTTCACGTTGTTGTTGTTGTTGACGTTGTTGTTTATTTGACGTTGTTGTTGTTGTTTATTTGACGTCGTTGTTGTTGTTGACGTTGTTGTTGTTGTTGTTTATTTGATGTTGTTGTTGTTGTTTATTTGTTATTGTTGTTGTTATTGACGGTGTTGTTGTTGTTGTTGTTTATTTGACATTGTTGTTGTTGTTGTTGACGTTGTTGTTGTTTATTTGACATTGTTGTTGTTGTTGTTGTTCTTTATTTGACGTTGTTGTTGTTTATTTGACGTTGTTGTTGTTGACGTTGTTGTTGTTGTTATTGTTTATTTGACGTTGTTGTTGTTGTTTATCTGACGTAGTTGTTGTTGTTGACGTTGTTGTTGTTATTGTTTATTTGACGTTTTTGTTGTTGTTGTTTTTGTTGTTGTTTATTTGACGTTGTTGTTGTTATTGTTTATTTGACATTGTTGTTGTTGTTGTTGTTGTTTATTTGACGTTGTTGTTGTTATTGTTGTTGTTGTTGTTGTTGTTTATTTGACGTTGTTGATGTTGTTTATTTGACGTTGTTGTTGTTGTTGTTGTTGTTGTTTATTTGACGTTGTTGTTGTTGTTGACGTTGTTGTTGTTGTTGTTTATTTGACGTTGTTGTTGTTGTTGTTGACGTTGTTGTTGTTGTTGTTTATTTGAAGTTGTTGTTGTTGTTTATTTGATGTTGTTGTTGTTGTTGTTGTTTATTTGACATTGTTGTTGTTGTTGTTGACGTTGTTGTTGTTGTTCTTTATTTGACGTTGTTGTTGTTTATTTGACGTTGTTGTTGTTGTTTATTTGACGTTATTGTTGTTGACGTTGTTGTTGTTGTTATTGTTTATTTGTCGTTGTTGTTGTTTATTTGACGTAGTAGTTGTTGTTGACGTTGTTGTTGTTGTTGTTTAATTGACATTTTTGTTGTTGTTGTTGTTGTTGTTGTTTATTTGACGGTGTTGTTTTTGTTGTTGTTGTTTATTTGACGTTGTTATTGTTGTTGTTGTTGTTGTTTATTTGACGTTGTTGTTGTTGACGTTGTTGTTGTTGTTGTTGTTTATTTGATGTTGTTGTTGTTGACATGGTTGTTGTGGTTTATTTTACGTTGTTGTTGTTTTTGCCGTTGTTGTTTATTTGACGTTGTTGTTGTTGTTTATTTGACGTTGTTGTTGTTGTTGTTGACGTTGTTGTTGTTGTTCTTTATTTGACGTTGTTGTTGTTTATTTGACGTTGTTGTTGTTGTTGTTGACGTTGTTGTTGTTGTTATTGTTTATTTGACGTTGTTGTTGTTGTTTATTTGTCGTAGTTGTTGTTGTTGACGTTGTTGTTGTTGTTGTTTATTTGACGTTTTTGTTGTTGTTTATTTGACGTTGTTGTTGTTATTGTTTATTTGACGTTGTTGTTGTTGTTGTTGTTGTTGTTTATTTGTCGTTGTTGTTGTTGTTATTGTTGTTATTGTTGTTGTTGTTTATTTGACGTTGTTGTTGTTGTTTATTTGACGTTGTTGTTGTTGTTGTTGTTGTTTATTTGACGTTGTTGTTGTTGTTGTTGTTGTTTATTTGACGTTGTTGTTGTTGTTGACGTTGTTGTTGTTGTTGTTTATTTGACGTTGTTGTTGTTGTTGTTGACGTTGTTGTTGTTGTTGTTTATTTGAAGTTGTTGTTGTTGTTTATTTGATGTTGTTGTTGTTGTTGACGTTGTTGTTGTTTATTTGACGTTGTTGTTGTTGTTGTTGTTCTTTATTTGACGTTGTTGTTGTTTATTTGATGTTGTTGTTGTTTATTTGACGTTGTTGTTGTTGTTTATTTGACGTTATTGTTGTTGACGTTGTTGTTGTTGTTATTGTTTATTTGTCGTTGTTGTTGTTTATTTGACGTAGTAGTTGTTGTTGACGTTGTTGTTTAATTGACGTTTTTTTGTTATTGTTGTTGTTGTTGTTGTTTATTTGACGTTGTTGTTGTTTATTTGACGGTGTTGTTTTTGTTGTTGTTGTTTATTTGACGTTGTTATTGTTGTTGTTGTTGTTGTTTATTTGACGTTGTTGTTGTTGACGTTGTTATTGTTGTTGTTGTTTATTTGATGTTGTTGTGGTTGACATGGTTGTTGTGGTTCATTTTACGTTGTTGTTGTTTTTGGCTTTGTTGTTTATTTGACGTTGTTGTTGTTGTTTATTTGACGTTGTTGTTGTTGTTGTTGACGTTTTTGTTGTTGTTGTTGTTGTTGTTGTTGTATATTTGATGTTGTTGTTGTTTATTTGACGGTGTTGTTTTTGTTGTTGTTGTTTATTTGACGTTGTTATTGTTGTTGTTGTTGTTGTTTATTTGACGTTGTTGTTGTTGACGTTGTTGTTGTTGTTGTTTATTTGATGTTGTTGTTGTTGACATGGTTGTTGTGGTTTATTTTACGTTGTTGTTGTTTTTGGCTTTGTTGTTTATTTGACGTTGTTGTTGTTGTTTATTTAACGTTGTTGTTGTTGTTGTTGACGTTGTTGTTATTGTTGTTTATTTGACGTTGTTGTTGTTTATTTAACATTGTTGTTGTTGTTGACGGTGTTGTTGTTGTTGTTGTTGTTGTTTATTTGACGTTGTTGTTGTTTATTTGACGGTATTGTTGTTGTTGTTGTTGTTTATTTGACGTTGTTGTTGTTTTTGTTTATCTGACGTAGTTGTTGTTGTTGACGTTGTTGTTGTTATTGTTTATTTGACGTTTTTGTTGTTGTTGTTTTTGTTGTTGTTTATTTGACGTTGTTGTTGTTATTGTTTATTTGACATTGTTGTTGTTGTTGTTGTTGTTGTTGTTTATTTGACGTTGTTGTTGTTATTGTTGTTGTTGTTGTTGTTGTTTATTTGACGTTGTTGATGTTGTTTATTTGACGTTGTTGTTGTTGTTGTTGTTTATTTGACGTTGTTGTTGTGGTTGACGTTGTTGTTGTTGTTGTTTATTTGACGTTGTTGTTGTTGTTGACGTTGTTGTTGTTGTTGACGTTGTTGTTGTTGTTGTTTATTTGAAGTTGTTGTTGTTGTTTATTTGATGTTGTTGTTGTTGTTGTTGTTGTTTATTTGACATTGTTGTTGTTGTTGTTGACGTTGTTGTTGTTCTTTATTTGACGTTGTTGTTGTTTATTTGACGTTGTTGTTGTTTATTTGACGTTGTTGTTGTTGTTTATTTGACGTTATTGTTGTTGACGTTGTTGTTGTTGTTATTGTTTATTTGTCGTTGTTGTTGTTTATTTGACGTAGTAGTTGTTGTTGACGTTGTTGTTGTTGTTGTTTAATTGACATTTTTGTTGTTGTTGTTGTTGTTGTTTATTTGACGGTGTTGTTTTTGTTGTTGTTGTTTATTTGACGTTGTTATTGTTGTTGTTGTTGTTGTTGTTTATTTGACGTTGTTGTTGTTGACGTTGTTGTTGTTGTTGTTGTTGTTGTTTATTTGATGTTGTTGTTGTTGACATGGTTGTTGTGGTTTATTTTACGTTGTTGTTGTTTTTGCCGTTGTTGTTTATTTGACGTTGTTGTTGTTGTTTATTTGACGTTGTTGTTGTTGTTGTTGACATTGTTGTTGTTGTTCTTTATTTGACGTTGTTGTTGTTTATTTGACGTTGTTGTTGTTGTTGTTGACGTTGTTGTTGTTGTTATTGTTTATTTGACGTTGTTGTTGTTGTTTATTTGTCGTAGTTGTTGTTGTTGACGTTGTTGTTGTTGTTGTTTATTTGACGTTTTTGTTGTTGTTTATTTGACGTTGTTGTTGTTATTGTTTATTTGACGTTGTTGTTGTTGTTGTTGTTGTTGTTTATTTGTCGTTGTTGTTGTTGTTATTGTTGTTATTGTTGTTGTTGTTTATTTGACGTTGTTGTTGTTGTTTATTTGACGTTGTTGTTGTTGTTGTTGTTTATTTGACGTTGTTGTTGTTGTTGACGTTGTTGTTGTTGTTGTTTATTTGACGTTGTTGTTGTTGTTGTTGACGTTGTTGTTGTTGTTGTTTATTTGAAGTTGTTGTTGTTGTTTATTTGATGTTGTTGTTGTTGTTGACGTTGTCGTTGTTTATTTGACGTTGTTGTTGTTGTTGTTGTTCTTTATTTGACGTTGTTGTTGTTTATTTGATGTTGTTGTTGTTTATTTGACGTTGTTGTTGTTGTTTATTTGACGTTATTGTTGTTGACGTTGTTGTTGTTGTTATTGTTTATTTGTCGTTGTTGTTGTTTATTTGACGTAGTAGTTGTTGTTGACGTTGTTGTTTAATTGACGTTTTTTTGTTATTGTTGTTGTTGTTGTTGTTTATTTGACGTTGTTGTTGTTTATTTGACGGTGTTGTTTTTGTTGTTGTTGTTTATTTGACGTTGTTATTGTTGTTGTTGTTGTTGTTTATTTGACGTTGTTGTTGTTGACGTTGTTATTGTTGTTGTTGTTTATTTGATGTTGTTGTGGTTGACATGGTTGTTGTGGTTCATTTTACGTTGTTGTTGTTTTTGGCTTTGTTGTTTATTTGACGTTGTTGTTGTTGTTTATTTGACGTTGTTGTTGTTGTTGACGTTTTTGTTGTTGTTGTTGTTGTTGTTGTTGTATATTTGATGTTGTTGTTGTTTATTTGACGGTGTTGTTTTTGTTGTTGTTGTTTATTTGACGTTGTTATTGTTGTTGTTGTTGTTGTTTATTTGACGTTGTTGTTGTTGACGTTGTTGTTGTTGTTGTTTATTTGATGTTGTTGTTGTTGACATGGTTGTTGTGGTTTATTTTACGTTGTTGTTGTTTTTGGCTTTGTTGTTTATTTGACGTTGTTGTTGTTGTTTATTTAACGTTGTTGTTGTTGTTGTTGACGTTGTTGTTATTGTTGTTTATTTGACGTTGTTGTTGTTTATTTAACATTGTTGTTGTTGTTGACGGTGTTGTTGTTGTTGTTGTTGTTGTTTATTTGACGTTGTTGTTGTTTATTTGACGGTATTGTTGTTGTTGTTGTTGTTTATTTGACGTTGTTGTTGTTTTTGTTTATCTGACGTAGTTGTTGTTGTTGACGTTGTTGTTGTTATTGTTTATTTGACGTTTTTGTTGTTGTTGTTTTTGTTGTTGTTTATTTGACGTTGTTGTTGTTATTGTTTATTTGACATTGTTGTTGTTGTTGTTGTTGTTGTTGTTGTTTATTTGACGTTGTTGTTGTTATTGTTGTTGTTGTTGTTGTTGTTTATTTGACGTTGTTGATGTTGTTTATTTGACGTTGTTGTTGTTGTTGTTGTTTATTTGACGTTGTTGTTGTGGTTGACGTTGTTGTTGTTGTTGTTTATTTGACGTTGTTGTTGTTGTTGACGTTGTTGTTGTTGTTGACGTTGTTGTTGTTGTTGTTTATTTGAAGTTGTTGTTGTTGTTTATTTGATGTTGTTGTTGTTGTTGTTGTTGTTTATTTGACATTGTTGTTGTTGTTGTTGACGTTGTTGTTGTTGTTCTTTATTTGACGTTGTTGTTGTTTATTTGACGTTGTTGTTGTTTATTTGACGTTGTTGTTGTTGTTTATTTGACGTTATTGTTGTTGACGTTGTTGTTGTTGTTATTGTTTATTTGTCGTTGTTGTTGTTTATTTGACGTAGTAGTTGTTGTTGACGTTGTTGTTGTTGTTGTTTAATTGACATTTTTGTTGTTGTTGTTGTTGTTGTTGTTTATTTGACGGTGTTGTTTTTGTTGTTGTTGTTTATTTGACGTTGTTATTGTTGTTGTTGTTGTTGTTTATTTGACGTTGTTGTTGTTGACGTTGTTGTTGTTGTTGTTGTTGTTGTTTATTTGATGTTGTTGTTGTTGACATGGTTGTTGTGGTTTATTTTACGTTGTTGTTGTTTTTGCCGTTGTTGTTTATTTGACGTTGTTGTTGTTGTTTATTTGACGTTGTTGTTGTTGTTGTTGACGTTGTTGTTGTTGTTCTTTATTTGACGTTGTTGTTGTTTATTTGACGTTGTTGTTGTTGTTGACATTGTTGTTGTTGTTATTGTTTATTTGACGTTGTTGTTGTTGTTTATTTGTCGTAGTTGTTGTTATTGACGTTGTTGTTGTTGTTGTTTATTTGACGTTTTTGTTGTTGTTTATTTGACGTTGTTGTTGTTATTGTTTATTTGACGTTGTTGTTGTTGTTGTTGTTGTTGTTGTTGTTGTTTATTTGACGTTGTTGTTGTTGTTTATTTGACGTTGTTGTTGTTGTTGTTGTTGTTTATTTGACGTTGTTGTTGTTGTTTATTTGACGTTGTTGTTGTTGTTGTTGTTTATTTGACGTTGTTGTTGTTGTTGACGTTGTTGTTGTTGTTGTTGTTTATTTGACGTTGTTGTTGTTGTTGTTGACGTTGTTGTTGTTGTTGTTTATTTGAAGTTGTTGTTGTTGTTTATTTGATGTTGTTGTTGTTGTTGACGTTGTTGTTGTTTATTTGACGTTGTTGTTGTTGTTGTTGTTCTTTATTTGACGTTGTTGTTGTTTATTTGATGTTGTTGTTGTTTATTTGACGTTGTTGTTGTTTATTTGACGTTATTGTTGTTGACGTTGTTGTTGTTGTTATTGTTTATTTGTCGTTGTTGTTGTTTATTTGACGTAGTAGTTGTTGTTGACGTTGTTGTTGTTGTTGTTGTTTAATTGACGTTTTTTTGTTATTGTTGTTGTTGTTGTTGTTTATTTGACGTTGTTGTTGTTTATTTGACGGTGTTGTTTTATTTGTTGTTGTTTATTTGACGTTGTTATTGTTGTTGTTGTTGTTGTTTATTTGACGTTGTTGTTGTTGACGTTGTTATTGTTGTTGTTGTTTATTTGATGTTGTTGTGGTTGACATGGTTGTTGTGGTTCATTTTACGTTGTTGTTGTTTTTGGCTTTGTTGTTTATTTGACGTTGTTGTTGTTGTTTATTTGACGTTGTTGTTGTTGTTGTTGTTGACGTTTTTGTTGTTGTTGTTGTTGTTGTTGTTGTATATTTGATGTTGTTGTTGTTTATTTGACGGTGTTGTTTTTGTTGTTGTTGTTTATTTGACGTTGTTATTGTTGTTGTTGTTGTTGTTTATTTGACGTTGTTGTTGTTGACGTTGTTGTTGTTGTTGTTTATTTGATGTTGTTGTTGTTGACATGGTTGTTGTGGTTTATTTTACGTTGTTGTTGTTTTTGGCTTTTTTGTTTATTTGACGTTGTTGTTGTTGTTTATTTAACGTTGTTGTTGTTGTTGTTGACGTTGTTGTTATTGTTGTTTATTTGACGTTGTTGTTGTTTATTTAACATTGTTGTTGTTGTTGTTGACGGTGTTGTTGTTGTTGTTGTTGTTGTTTATTTGACGTTGTTGTTGTTTATTTGACGGTATTGTTGTTGTTGTTGTTGTTTATTTGACGTTGTTGTTGTTTTTGTTTATTTGACGTTGTTGTTATTATTGACGTTGTTGTTGTTGTTGTTTATTTGAAATTTTTGTTGTTGTTGACATAGTTGTTGTTGTTGTTGTTTATTTGACGTTGTTGTTGTTGTTGACGTTGTTGTTGTTGTTGTTTATTTGACGTTGTTATTTATTTGACGTTGTTGTTGTTGTTTATTTGGCGGTGTTGTTGTTGTTATTTATTTGACGTTGTTATTGTTGTTGTTGTTGTTTATTTGACGTTGTTGTTATTGTTGACGTTGTTGTTGTTGTTGTTTATTTGATGTTGTTGTTGTTGTTGACATAGTTGTTGTTGTTTATTTCACAATGTTGTTGTTGACGTTGTTGTTTATTTGACGTTGTTGTTGTTGTTTATTTGACGTTGTTGTTGTTGTTGTTTAATTGACGTGGTTGTTGTTGTTTATTTGACATTGTTAATGTTGTTGACAGTGTTGTTGTTGTTGTTTATTTGACGTTGTTGTTGTTTATTTGACGGTGTTGTTGTTGTTGTTGTTTATTTGACGTTGTTATTATTGTTGTTGTTGTTGTTGTTGACGTTGTTGTTGTTGTTGTTTATTTGATGTTGTTGTTGTTGACATGGTAGTTGTGGTTTATTTTACGTTGTCGTTGTTTTTTACGTTGTTGTTTATTTGACGTTGTTGTTGTTGTTTATTTGACGTTGTTGTTGTTGTTGACGTTGTTGTTGTTGTTGTTTATTTGACGTTGTTGTTGTTGTTTATTTGACATTGTTGTTCTTGTTGACGGTGTTGTTGTTGTTGTTGTTGTTGTTTATTTGACGTTGTTGTTGTTTATTTGACGGTATTGTTGTTGTTGTTGTTTATTTGACGTTGTTGTTGTTTATTTGACGGTATTATTGTTGTTGTTGCTTATTTGACGTTGTTGTTGTTGTTGTTTATTTGACGTTGTTGTTATTGTTGACGTTGTTGTTGTTGTTTATTTGACATTTTTGTTGTTGTTGACATAGTTGTTGTTGTTGTTGTTGTTTATTTGACGTTGTTGTTGTTATTGAGGTTGTTGTTGTTGTTGTTTATTTGACGTTGTTGTTGTTTATTTGACGTTGTTGTTGTTGTTGTTGTTGTTGTTGTTTATTTGACGTTGTTGTTGTAGTTTATTTGACGGTGTTGTGGTTGTTGTTGTTGTTGTTTATTTGACGTTGTTATTGTTGTTGTTGTTTATTTGACGTTGTTGTTATTGTTTTTGACGTTGTTGTAGTTGTTTATTTGATGTTGTTGTTGTTGACATAGTTGTTGTTGTTTATTTCACGTTGTTGTTGTTGTTGACGTTGTTGTTTATTTGACGTTGTTGTTGTTGTTTATTTGACGTTGTTGTTGTTGTTGACGTTGTTGTTGTTGTTGTTTATTTGATGTTGTTGTTGTTGTTTATTTGTTATTGTTGTTGTTATTGACGGTGTTGTTGTTGTTGTTGTTGACGTTGTTGTTGTTTATTTGACGTTGTTGTTGTTGTTGTTGTTGTTCTTTATTTGACGTTGTTGTTGTTTATTTGACGTTGTTGTTGTTGACGTTGTTGTTGTTGTTATTGTTTATTTGACGTTGTTGTTGTTGTTTATCTGACATAGTTGTTGTTGTTGACGTTGTTGTTGTTATTGTTTATTTAACGTTTTTGTTGTTGTTGTTGACGTTGTTGTTTATTTGACGTTGTTGTTGTTATTGTTTATTTGACATTGTTGTTGTTGTTGTTGTTTATTTAACGTTGTTGTTGTAATTGTTGTTGTTGTTGTTGTTTATTTGACGTTGTTGTTGTTGTTTATTTGACGTTGTTGTTGTTGTTGTTGTTTATTTGACGTTGTTGTTGTTGTTGACGTTGTTGTTGTTGTTGTTTATTTGACGTTGTTGTTGTTGTTGACGTTGTTGTTGTTGTTGTTTATTTGAAGTTGTTGTTGTTGTTAATTTGATGTTGTTGTTGTTGTTGTTTATTTGACATTGTTGTTGTTGTTGTTGACGTTGTTGTTGTTGTTGTTGTTGTTTATTTGACGTTGTTGTTGTTGTTGTTTATTTGGCGGTGTTGTTGTTGTTGTTGTTATTTATTTGACGTTGTTATTGTTGTTGTTGTTGTTTATTTGACGTTGTTGTTATTGTTGACGTTGTTGTTGTTGTTGTTTATTTGATGTTGTTGTTGTTGTTGACATAGTTGTTGTTGTTTATTTCACAATGTTGTTGTTGACGTTGTTGTTTATTTGACGTTGTTGTTGTTGTTTATTTGACGTTGTTGTTGTTGTTGTTTAATTGACGTGGTTGTTGTTGTTTATTTGACATTGTTGTTGTTGTTGACGTTGTTGTTGTTGTTGTTTATTTGACATTGTTGTTGTTGTTATTGTTGTCGTTGTTGTTGTTGTTGTTGTTTATTTGACGTTGTTTTAGTATTGTTGTTTATTTGACTTTGTTGTTGTTATTTATTTGACGTTGTTGTGGGTGACATTGTTGTTATTGTTGTTATTGTTGTTGTTGTTGTTGTTTATTTGACGTTGTTTTAGTATTGTTGTTTATTTGACATTGTTTTTGTTATTTATTTGACGTTGTTGTGGGTGACATTGTTGTTGTTGTTGTTGTTGTTTATTTGACGTAGTTGTTGTTGTTGACGTTGTTGTTGTTGTTGTTTATTTGACGTTTTTATTGTTGTTGATGTTGCTGTTGTTGTTGCTTATTTGACGTTGTTGTTGTTGTTATTGATGTTGTTGTTGTTGTTGTTTATTTGACATTGTTGTTGTTGTTGTTTATTTGACGTTGTTGTTGTTGTTTATTTGATGTTGTTGTTGTTGACGGTGTTGTTGTTGTTGTTTATTTGACATTGTTGTTGTTGTTGTTGTTGTTTATTTGACGTTGTTGTTGTTGTTGTTTATTTGACGTTGTTGTTGTTTATTTGACGTTGTTGTTGTTTATTTGACGTTATTGTTTTTGACGTTGTTGTTGTTGTTATTGTTTATTTGACGTTGTTGTTGTTTATTTGACGTAGTTGTTGTTGTTGACGTTGTTGTTGTTGTTTCTTTGACGTTTTTTTTGTTGTTGATGTTGTTGTTGTTGTTGTTGTTGTTTATTTGACGTTGTTGTTGTTTATTTGACGGTGTTGTTGTTGTTGTTGTTTATTTGACGTTGTTATTGTTGTTGTTGTTGTTGTTGACGTTGTTGTTGTTGTTGTTTATTTGATGTTGTTGTTGTTGACATGGTTGTTGTGGTTTATTTTACGTTGTTGTTGTTTTTGACGTTGTTGTTTATTTGACGTTGTTGTTGTTGTTTATTTGACGTTGTTGTTGTTGTTGACGTTGTTGTTGTTGTTGTGTATTTTACATTGTTGTTGTTGTTTATTTGACATTGTTGTTGTTGTTGACGATGTTGTTGTTGTTGTTGTTGCTTATTTGACGTTGTTGTTGTTTATTTGACGGTATTGTTGTTGTTGTTGTTTATTTGACGTTGTTGTTGTTGTTGTGATTTATTTGACGTTGTTTTTATTGTTGACGTTGTTGTTGTTGTTTATTTGACATTTTTGTTGTTGTTGACATAGTTGTTGTTGTTGTTGTTTATTTGACGTTGTTGTTGTTGTTGAGGTTGTTGTTGTTGTTGTTGTTTATTTGACGTTGTTGTTGTTGTTGTTTATTTGACGTTGTTGTTGTTGTTTATTTGACGTTGTTGTTGTTGTTGTTGTTTATTTGACGGTGTTGTTGTTGTTGTTGTTGTTGTTTATTTGACGTTGTTATTGTTGTTGTTGTTTATTTGACGTTGTTGTTATTGTTTTTGACGTTGTTGTAGTTGTTTATTTGATGTTGTTGTTGTTGACATAGTTGTTGTTGTTTATTTCACGTTGTTGTTGTTGTTGACGTTGTTGTTTATTTGACGTTGTTGTTGTTGTTTATTTGACGTTGTTGTTGTTGTTGTTGACGTTGTTGTTGTTGTTTATTTGATGTTGTTGTTGTTGTTTATTTGACATTGTTGTTGTTGTTGACGGTGTTGTTGTTGTTGTTGTTTATTTGACATTGTTGTTGTTGTTGTTGACGTTGTTGTTATTTATTTGACGTTGTTGTTGTTGTTGTTGTTCTTTATTTGACGTTGTTGTTGTTTATTTGACGTTGTTGTTGTTGACGTTGTTGTTGTTGTTATTGTTTATTTGACGTTGTTGTTGTTTATTTGACGTAGTTGTTGTTGTTGACGTTGTTGTTGTTGTTGTTTATTTGACGTTTTTGTTGATGTTTATTTGACGTTGTTGTTGTTGTTGTTGTTTATTTGACGTTGTTGTTGTTGTTATTGTTGTTGCTGTTGTTGTTGTTGTTTATTTGACGTTGTTGTTGTTGTTTATTTGACGTTGTTGTTGTTGTTTATTTGACGTTGTTGTTGTTGTTGACATTGTTGTTGTTGTTGTTGTTTATTTGTTGTTGTTGTTGTTGTTGACGTTGTTGTTGTTGTTTATTTGACATTGTTGTAGTTGTCGTCGTCGTTGTTGTTGTTGTTGTTTATTTGACATTGTTGTTGTTATTGTTGTTATTGTTGTTGTTTATTTGACGTTGTTGTTGTTGTTGTTTATTTGACGTTGTTGTTGTTGTTATTGTTGTTGTTATTGTTGTTGTTGTTGTTGTTTATTTGACGTTGTTGTTGTTGTTTATTTGACATTGTTGTTGTTGTTAACGTTGTTGTTGTTGTTGTTTATTTGACGTTGTTGTTGTTGTTGACGTTGTTGTTGTTGTTTATTTGACGTTGTTATTGTTGCTGACGTTGTTGTTGTTGTTGTTTATTTGACGTTGTTGTTGTTGTTGTTGTTGTTGACGTTGTTGTTGTTGTTGTTATTTATTTGACGTTGTTGTTGTTGTTTATTTGACATTGTTGTTGTTGTTGACGGTGTTGTTGTTGTTGTTGTTATTGTTGTTGTTGTTTTTGTTGTTTATTTGACGTTGTTGTTGTTTATTTGACGGTATTGTTGTTGTTGTTATTTATTTGACGTTGTTGTTATTGTTGTATTTTATTTGACGTTGTTGTTATTGTTGACATTGTTGTTGTTGTTGTTGTTTATTTGACATTTTTGTTGTTGTTGACATAGTTGTTGTTGTTGTTGTTTATTTGACGTTGTTGTTGTTGTAGAGGTTGTTGTTGTTGTTGTTTATTTGACGTTGTTGTTGTTGTTGTTTATTTGATGTTGTTGTTATTGTTGTTGTTGTTTATTTGACGTTGTTGTTATTGTTGTTGACATTGTTGTAGTTGTTTATTTAATGTTGTTGTTGTTGACATAGTTGTTGTTGTTTATTTCACGTTGTTGTTGTTGTTGACGTTGTTGTTTATTTGACGTTGTTGTTGTTGTTGTTTATTTGACGTTGTTGTTGTTGACGTTGTTGTTGTTTATTTGACGTTGTTGTTGTTGTTTATTTGACATTGTTGTTGATGTTGACGGTGTTGTTGTTGTTGTTGTTTATTTGACATTGTTGTTGTTGTTGACGTTGTTGTTGTTTATTTGACGTTGTTGTTGTTGTTGTTGTTTTTTATTTGACGTTGTTGTTGTTTATTTGACGTTGTTGTTATTGACGTTGTTGTTGATGTTATTGTTTGTTTGACGTTTTTGTTGTTGACGATGTTGTTATTTGACGTTGTTGTTATTTGACGTTGTTGTTGTTTATTTGACGTTGTCTTTATTTGACGTTGTTGTTTATTTGACGTAGTTGTTGTTGTTGACGTTGTTGTTGTTGTTTATTTGACGTTTTTGTTGTTGTTGTTTTTGTTGTTGTTTATTTGGCGTTGTTGTTGTTATTGTTTATTTGACGTTGTTGTTGTTGTTGTTGTTTATTTGACGTTGTTGTTGTTGTTATTGTTATTGTTGTTGTTGTTATTTATTTGACGTTGTTGTTGTTGTCTATTTGACGTTGTTGTTGTTGTTGACGTTGTTGTTGTTGTTGTTGTTTATTTGACGTTGTTGTTGTTGACGTTGTTGTTGTTGTTGTTTATTTGACGTCGTTGTTGTTGTTTATTTGACATTGTTGTTGTTGCTGACGTTGTTGTTGTTGTTGTTGTTGTTGTTTATTTGACATTGTTGTTGTTATTGTTGTTGTTGTTGTTGTTTATTTGACGTTGTTGTTGTTGTTGTTGTTTATTTGACGTTGTTGTTGTTGTTGTTGTTGTTGTTTACTTGACGTTGTTGTTGTTGTTGTTGATGTTGTTGTTGTTGTTGTTTATTTAACGTTGTTGTTGTTGTTTATTTGACGTTGTTGTTGTTGTTATTGTTTATTTGACGTTGTTGTTGTTGACGTTGTTGTTGTTGTTGTTTATTTGACGTTGTTGTTGTTGTTTATTTGACATTATTGTTGTTGTTGACGGTGTTGTTGTTGTTGTTGTTATTGTTGTTGTTGTTGTTGTTGTTTATTTGACGTTGTTGTTGTTTATTTGACGGTATTGTTGTTGTTGTTATTTATTTGACGTTGTTGTTGTTGTTGTTGTTTATTTGACGTTGTTGTTATTGTTGACGTTGTTGTTGTTGTTGTTTATTTGACATTTTTGTTGTTGTTGACATAGTTGTTGTTGTTGTTGTTTATTTGACGTTGTTGTTGTTGTAGAGGTTGTTGTTGTTGTTGTTTATTTGACGTTGTTGTTGTTGTTGTTTATTTGACGTTGTTGTTATTGTTGTTGTTGTTTATTTGACGTTGTTGTTATTGTTGTTGACATTGTTGTAGTTGTTTATTTAATGTTGTTGTTGTTGACATAGTTGTTGTTGTTTATTTCACGTTGTTGTTGTTGTTGACGTTGTTGTTTATTTGACGTTGTTGTTGTTGTTTATTTGACGTTGTTGTTGTTGTTGTTGACGTTGTTGTTGTTGTTTATTTGACGTTGTTGTTGTTGTTTATTTGACATTGTTGTTGTTGTTGACGGTGTTGTTGTTATTGTTGTTTATTTGACATTGTTGTTGTTGTTGACGTTGTTGTTGTTTATTTGACGTTGTTGTTGTTGTTGTTGTTGTTCTTTATTTGACGTTGTTGTTGTTTATTTGACATTGTTGTTATTGACGTTGTTGTTGATGTTATTGTTTATTTGACGTTGTTGTTGTTGTTGTTTATTTGACGTAGTTGTTGTTGTTGACGTTGTTGTTGTTGTTGTTGTTGTTTATTTGACGTTTTTGTTGTTGTTGTTTTTGTTGTTGTTTATTTGACGTTGTTGTTGTTATTGTTTATTTGACGTTGTTGTTGTTGTTGTTTATTTGACGTTGTTGTTGTTGTTATTGTTGTTGTTGTTGTTGTTATTTATTTGACGTTGTTGTTGTTGTTTATTTGACGTTGTTGTTGTTGTTGTTGACGTTGTTGTTGTTGTTGTTGTTTATTTGAAGTTGTTGTTGTTGTTGACGTTGTTGTTGTTGTTGTTTATTTGACGTCGTTAGTGTTGTTTATTTGACATTATTGTTGTTGCTGACGTTGTTGTTGTTGTTGTTGTTTATTTGACATTGTTGTTGTTATTGTTGTTGTTGTTGTTGTTGTTTATTTGACGTTGTTGTTGTTGTTTATTTGACGTTGTTGTTGTTGTTGTTGTTGTTTATTTGACGTTGTTGTTGTTGTTGTTGTTGTTGTTGACGTTGTTGTTGTTGTTTATTTGACGTTGTTGTTGTTGTTTATTTGACATTGTTGTTGTTGTTATTGTTTATTTGACGTTGTTGTTGTTGTTGTTGTTTATTTAACGTTGTTGTTGTTGTTCTTGACGTTGTTGTTGTTGTTTATTTGACGTTGTTGTTGTTGTTGTTGACGTTGTTCTTGTTGTTGTTTATTTAACGTTGTTGTTGTTGTTTATTTGACGTTGTTGTTGTTGTTGTTTATTTGACGTTGTTGTTGTTGTTGTTGTTTATTTGACGTTGTTGTTGTTGTTGACATAATTGTTGTTGTTGTTTATTTGACGTTGTTGTTTATTTGAGATTGTTGTTGTTGTTGACGGTGTTGTTGTTGTTGTTGTTGTTGTTTATTTGACATTGTTGTTGTTATTGTTGACGTTGTTGTTGTTGTTGACGGTGTTGTTGTTGTTGTGGGTGACATTGTTGTTGTTGTTGTTGTTGTTGTTGTTGTTTATTTGACGTTGTTTTAGTATTGTTGTTTATTTGACATTGTTGTTGTTATTTATTTGACGTTGTTGTGGGTGACATTGTTGTTGTTGTTGTTGTTGTTATTGTTGTTTATTTGACGTAGTTGTTGTTGTTGACGTTGTTTTTGTTGTTGTTGTTTATTTGACGTTTTTGTTGTTGTTGATGTTGATGTTGTTGTTGCTTATTTGACGTTGTTGTTGTTGTTGTTATTGTTGTTGTTGTTGTTGTTGTTGTTGTTTATTTGACATTGTTGTTGTTGTTATTTATTTGACGTTGTTGTTGTTGTTGTTTATTTGACGTTGTTGTTGTTGACGGTGTTGTTGTTGTTGTTTATTTGACATTGTTGTTGTTGTTGTTGACGTTTTTGTTGTTTATTTGACATTGTTGTTGTTTATTTGACGTTGTTGTTGTTTATTTGACGTTGTTGTTGTTTATTTGACGTTATTGTTGTTGACGTTGTTGTTGTTTATTTGACGTAGTTGTTATTGTTGACGTTGTTGTTGTTGTTTATTTGACGTTTTTTTTGTTGTTGATGTTGTTGTTGTTGTTGTTGTTTATTTGACGTTGTTGTTGTTTATTTGACGGTGTTGTTGTTGTTGTTTATTTGACGTTGTTATTGTTGTTGTTGTTGTTGTTGACGTTGTTGTTGTTGTTGTTTATTTGATGTTGTTGTTGTTGACATGGTTGTTGTGGTTTATTTTACGTTGTTGTTGTTTTTGACGTTGTTGTTTATTTGACGTTGTTGTTGTTGTTTATTTGACGTTGTTGTTGTTGTTGTTGACGTTGTTGTTGTTGTTGTTTATTTGACGTTGTTGTTGTTGTTTATTTGACATTGTTGTTGTTGTTGACGGTGTTGTTGTTGTTGTTGTTGTTGTTTATTTGACGTTGTTGTTGTTTATTTGACGGTATTGTTGTTGTTGTTGTTGTTTATTTGACGTTGTTGTTGTTGTTGTTATTTATTTGACGTTGTTGTTATTGTTGACGTTGTTGATGTTGCTTATTTGACATTTTTGTTGTTGTTGACATAGTTGTTGTTGTTATTTATTTGACGTTGTTGTTGTTGTTGAGGTATTTGTTGTTGTTGTTGTTTATTTGACGTTGTTGTTGTTGTTGTTTATTTGACGTTGTTGTTGTTGTTGTTGTTGTTTATTTGATGTTGTTGTTTTTGTTGTTTATTTGACGGTGTTGTTGTTGTTGTTGTTGTTGTTGTTATTTATTTGACGTTGTTATTGTTGTTGTTGTTTATTTGACGTTGTTGTTATTGTTTTTGACGTTGTTGTAGTTGTTTATTTGATGTTGTTGTTGTTGACATAGTTGTTGTTGTTTATTTCACGTTGTTGTTGTTGTTGACGTTGTTGTTTATTTGACGTTGTTGTTGTTTATTTGACGTTGTTGTTGTTGTTGTTGACGTTGTTGTTGTTGTTTATTTGATGTTGTTGTTGTTGTTTATTTGACATTGTTGTTGTTGTTGACGGTGTTGTTGTTGTTGTTGTTTATTTGACATTGTTGTTGTTATTGTTGACGTTGTTGTTGTTTATTTGACGTTGTTGTTGTTGTTGTTGTTGTTCTTTATTTGACGTTGTTGTTGTTTATTTGACGTTGTTGTTATTGACGTTGTTGTTGTTGTTGTTGTTTATTTGACGTTGTTGTTGTTGTTTATTTGACGTAGTTGTTGTTGTTGACATTGTTGTTGTTGTTATTTATTTGACATTTTTGTTGTTGTTGTTTTTGTTGTTGTTTATTTGACGTTGTTGTTGTTATTGTTTATTTGACGTTGTTGTTGTTGTTGTTGTTTATTTGACGTTGTTGTTGTTGTTATTGTTGTTGTTGTTGTTGTTGTTGTTTATTTGACGTGGTTGTTGTTGTTTATTTGACGTTATTGTTGTTGTTGACGTTGTTGTTGTTGTTGTTGTTTATTTGTCGTTGTTGTTGTTGTTGACGTTGTTGTTGTTGTTGTTTATTTGACGTTGTTGTTGTTGTTTATTTGACATTGTTGTTGTTGCTGACGTTGTTGTTGTTAATGTTGTTTATTTGACATTGTTGTTGTTATTGTTGTTGTTGTTGTTGTTTATTTGACGTTGTTGTTATTGTTTATTTGACGTTGTTGTTGTTGTTGTTGTTTATTTGACGTTGTTGTTGTTGTTGTTTACTTGACGTTGTTGTTGTTGTTGTTGATGTTGTTGTTGTTGTTGTTTATTTGACGTTGTTGTTGTTGTTTATTTGACATTGTTGTTGTTGTTATTGTTTATTTGACGTTGTTGTTGTTGTAGTTTATTTAACGTTGTTGTTGTTGTTCTTGACGTTGTTGTTGTTGTTTATTTGATGCTGTTGTTGTTGTTGACGTTGTTCTTGTTGTTGTTTATTTGACGTTGTTGTTGTTGTTTATTTGACGTTGTTGTTGTTGTTGTTTATTTGACGTTGTTGTTGTTGTTGTTGTTGTTTACTTGACGTTGTTGTTATTATTGACGTTGTTGTTGTTGTTGTTTATTTGACGTTGTTGTTGTTGTTGTTGTTTATTTGACGTTGTTGTTTATTTGAGATTGTTGTTGTTGTTGTTGTTGTTTATTTGACATTGTTGTTGTTATTGTTGACGTTGTTGTTGTTGTTGACGGTGTTGTTGTTGTTGTGGGTGACATTGTTGTTGTTGTTGTTGTTGTTGTTTATTTGACGTTGTTTTAGTATTGTTGTTTATTTGACATTGTTGTTGTTATTTATTTGACGTTGTTGTGGGTGACATTGTTGTTGTTCTTGTTGTTGTTGTTGTTTATTTGACGTAGTTGTTGTTGTTGACGTTGTTGTTGTTGTTTATTTGACGTTTTTGTTGTTGTTGATGTTGATGTTGTTGTTGCTTATTTGACGTTGTTGTTGTTGTTGTTATTGTTGTTGTTGTTGTTGTTTATTTGACATTGTTGTTGTTGTTATTTATTTGACGTTGTTGTTGTTGTTTATTTGACGTTGTTGTTGTTGTTGTTGTTCTTTATTTGACGTTGTTGTTGTTTATTTGACGTTGTTGTTGTTTATTTGACGTTGTTGTTATTTATTTGACGTTATTGTTGTTGACGTTGTTGTTGTTTATTTGACGTAGTTGTTATTGTTGACATTGTTGTTGTTGTTGTTTATTTGACGTTTTTTTTGTTCTTGATGTTGTTGTTTTTGTTGTTTATTTGACGTTGTTGTTGTTTATTTGACGGTATTGTTGTTGTTGTTGTTTATTTGACGTTGTTGTTGTTGTTGTTGTTTATTTGACGTTGTTGTTATTGTTGACGTTGTTGATGTTGTTTATTTGACATTTTTGTTGTTGTTGACATAGTTGTTGTTGTTGTTCATTTGACGTTGTTGTTGTTGTTGAGGTATTTGTTGTTGTTGTTGTTTATTTGACGTTGTTGTTGTTGTTGTTTATTTGACGTTGTTGTTGTTGTTGTTTATTTGACGTTGTTGTTGTTGTTTATTTGACGGTGTTGTTGTTGTTGTTATTTATTTGACGTTGTTATTGTTGTTGTTGTTTATTTGACGTTGTTGTTATTGTTTTTGACGTTGTTGTAGTTGTTTATTTGATGTTGTTGTTGTTGACATAGTTGTTGTTGTTTATTTCACGTTGTTGTTGTTGTTGACGTTGTTGTTTATTTGACGTTGTTGTTGTTGTTGTTGACGTTGTTGTTGTTGTTTATTTGATGTTGTTGTTGTTGTTTATTTGACATTGTTGTTGTTGTTGACGGTGTTGTTGTTGCTGTTTATTTGACATTGTTGTTGTTGTTGTTGACGTTGTTGTTGCTTATTTGACGTTGTTGTTGTTGTTGTTGTTTTTCTTGATTTGACGTTGTTGTTGTTTATTTGACGTTGTTGTTGTTGACGTTGTTGTTGTTGTTATTGTTTATTTGACGCTGTTGTTGTTATTTATTTGACGTAGTTGTTGTTGTTGACGTTGTTGTTGTTGTTATTTATTTGACGTTTTTGTTGTTGTTGTTTTTGTTGTTGTTTATTTGACGTTGTTGTTGTTATTGTTTATTTGACGTTGTTGTTGTTGTTGTTAATTATTTGACGTTGTTGTTGTTGTTATTGTTGTTGTTGTTGTTGTTGTTTATTTGACGTTGTTGTTGTTGTTTATTTGACGTTGTTGTTGTTGTTGTTGACGTTGTTGTTGTTGTTGTTGTTTATTTGACGTTGTTGTTGTTGTTGATGTTGTTGTTGTTGTTGTTTATTTGACGTTGTTGTTGTTGTTTATTTGACATTGTTGTTGTTGCTGACGTTGTTGTTGTTGTTGTTGTTTATTTGACATTGTTGTTGTTATTGTTGTTGTTGTTGTTGTTGTTTATTTGACGTTGTTGTTGTTGTTTATTTGACGTTGTTGTTGTTGTTGTTGTTTATTTGACGTTGTTGTTATTGTTGTTGTTTACTTGACGTTGTTGTTGTTGTTGTTGACGTTGTTGTTGTTGTTGTTTATTTGACGTTGTTGTTGTTGTTGTTTATTTGACATTGTTGTTGTTGTTATTGTTTATTTGACGTTGTTGTTGTTGTTGTTGTTTATTTAACGTTGTTGTTGTTGTTCTTGACGTTGTTGTTGTTGTTGTTTATTTGACGCTGTTGTTGTTGTTGACGTTGTTCTTGTTGTTGTTTATTTGACGTTGTTGTTGTTGTTGTTTATTTGACGTTGTTGTTGTTGTTGTTTATTTGACGTTGTTGTTGTTGTTGTTATTGTTGTTTACTTGACGTTGTTGTTATTATTGACGTTGTTGTTGTTGTTGTTTATTTGACGTTGTTGTTGTTGTTGTTGACATAATTGTTGTTGTTGTTTATTTGACGTTGTTGTTTATTTGAGATTGTTGTTGTTGTTGACGGTGTTGTTGTTGTTGTTGTTGTTGTTTATTTGACATTGTTGTTGTTATTGTTGACGTTGTTGTTGTTGTTGACGGTGTTGTTGTTGTTGTGGGTGACATTGTTGTTGTTGTTGTTGTTGTTGTTGTTTATTTGACGTTGTTTTAGTATTGTTGTTTATTTGACATTGTTGTTGTTATTTATTTGACGTTGTTGTGGGTGACATTGTTGTTGTTGTTTATTTGATGTAGTTGTTGTTGTTGACGTTGTTGTTGTTGTTGTTTATTTGACGTTTTTGTTGTTGTTGATGTTGATGTTGTTGTTGCTTATTTGTCGTTGTTGTTGTTGTTATTGTTGTTGTTGTTGTTGTTGTTTATTTGACATTGTTGTTGTTGTTATTTATTTGACGTTGTTGTTGTTAACGGTGTTGTTGTTGTTGTTGTTGTTTATTTGACATTGTTGTTGTTGTTGTTGACGTTTTTGTTGTTTATTTGACGTTGTTGTTGTTGTTGTTGTTCTTTATTTGACGTTGTTGTTGTTTATTTGACGTTGTTGTTGTTTATTTGACGTTGTTGATGTTTATTTGACGTTATTGTTGTTGTTGATGTTGTTGTTGTTGTTATTTATTTGACGTTGTTGTTGTTTATTTGACGGTATTGTTGTTGTTGTTGTTTATTTGACGTTGTTGTTGTTGTTGTTGTTTATTTGACGTTGTTGTTATTGTTGACGTTGTTGATGTTGTTTATTTGACATTTTTGTTGTTGTTGACATAGTTGTTGTTGTTGTTTATTTGACGTTGTTGTTGTTGTTGAGGTATTTGTTGTAGTTGTTGTTTATTTGACGTTGTTGTTGTTGTTGTTTATTTGACGTTGTTGTTGTTGTTGTTGTTTATTTGACGTTGTTGTTGTTGTTTATTTGACGTTGTTGTTGTTGTTGTTGTTTATTTGACGTTGTTATTGTTGTTGTTGTTTATTTGACGTTGTTGTCATTGTTTTTGACGTTGTTGTAGTTGTTTATTTGATGTTGTTGTTGTTGACATAGTTGTTGTTGTTTATTTCACGTTGTTGTTGTTGTTGTTGACGTTGTTGTTTATTTGACGTTGTTGTTGTTTATTTAACGTTGTTGGTGTTGTTGTATACGTTGTTGTTGTTGTTTATTTGATGTTGTTGTTGTTGTTTATTTGACATTGTTGTTGTTGTTGACGGTGTTGTTGTTGTTGTTGTTTATTTGACATTGTTGTTGTTGTTGTTGACGTTGTTGTTGTTTATTTGACGTTGTTGTTGTTGTTGTTCTTTATTTGACGTTGTTGTTGTTTATTTGACGTTGTTGTTGTTGACGTTGTTGTTGTTGTTATTGTTTATTTGACGTTGTTGTTGTTGTTTATTTGACGTAGTTGTTGTTGTTGACGTTGTTGTTGTTGTTATTTATTTGACGTTTTTGTTGTTGTTGTTTTTGTTGTTGTTTATTTGACGTTGTTGTTGTTATTGTTTATTTGACGTTGTTGTTGTTGTTGTTTATTTGACGTTGTTGTTGTTGTTATTGTTGTTGTTGTTGTTGTTGTTTATTTGACGTTGTTGTTGTTGTTTATTTGACGTTGTTGTTGTTGTTGTTGTTGACGTTGTTGTTGTTGTTGTTTATTTGACGTTGTTGTTGTTGTTTATTTGACGTTGTTGATGTTGTTTATTTGACATTGTTGTTGTTGCTGACGTTGTTGTTGTTTATTTGACATTGTTGTTGTTATTGTTGTTGTTGTTATTGTTTATTTGACGTTGTTGTTGTTGTTTATTTGACGTTGTTGTTGTTGTTGTTTATTTGACGTTGTTGTTGTTGTTGTTTACTTGATGTTGTTGTTGTTGTTGTTGTTGACGTTGTTGTTGTTGTTGTTTATTTGACGTTGTTGTTGTTGTTTATTTGACATTGTTGTTGTTGTTATTGTTTATTTGACGTTGTTGTTGTTGTTGTTGTTGTTTATTTATTTGACGTTGTTGTTGTTGTTTATTTGACGTTGTTGTTGTTGTTGTTGTTTATTTGACGTTGTTGTTGTTGTTGTTGTTTACTTGACGTTGTTGTTGTTGTTGTTGTTGACGTTGTTGTTGTTGTTGTTTATTTGACGTTGTTGTTGTTGTTTATTTGACGTTGTTGTTGTTGTTGTTGTTGTTTATTTGACGTTGTTGTTGTTGTTGTTGTTTACTTGACGTTGTTGTTGTTGTTGTTGTTGACATTATTGTTATTGTTGTTTATTTGACGTTGTTGTTGTTGTTTATTTGACGTTGTTGTTGTTGTTTATTTGACGCTGTTGTTGTTGTTGACGTTGTTCTTGTTGTTGTTTATTTGACGTTGTTGTTGTTGTTTATTTGACGTTGTTGTTGTTGTTGTTTATTTGACGTTGTTGTTGTTGTTGTTGTTGTTGTTGTTTACTTGACGTTGTTGTTATTATTGACGTTGTTGTTGTTGTTGTTTATTTGACCTTGTTGTTGTTGTTGTTGACATAATTGTTGTTGTTGTTTATTTGACGTTGTGGTTTATTTGAGATTGTTGTTGTTGTTGACGGTGTTGTTGTTGTTGTTGTTGTTGTTTATTTGACATTGTTGTTGTTATTGTTGACGTTGTTGTTGTTGTTGACGGTGTTGTTGTTGTTGTGGGTGACATTGTTGTTGTTGTTGTTGTTGTTGTTGTTGTTTATTTGACGTTGTTTTAGTATTGTTGTTTATTTGACATTGTTGTTGTTATTTATTTGACGTTGTTGTGGGTGACATTGTTGTTGTTGTTGTTGTTGTTTATTTGACGTAGTTGTTGTTGTTGACGTTGTTGTTGTTGTTGTTTATTTGACGTTTTTGTTGTTGTTGATGTTGACGTTGTTGTTGCTTATTTGACGTTGTTGTTGTTGTTGTTGTTATTGTTGTTGTTGTTGTTGTTTATTTGACATTGTTGTTGTTGTTATTTATTTGACGTTGTTGTTGTTGTTTATTTGACGTTGTTGTTGTTGACGGTGTTGTTGTTGTTGTTGTTTATTTGACATTGTTGTTGTTGTTGACATAATTGTTGTTGTTGTTTATTTGACGTTGTTGTTTATTTGAGATTGTTGTTGTTGTTGACGGTGTTGTTGTTGTTGTTGTTGTTGTTTATTTGACATTGTTGTTGTTATTGTTGACGTTGTTGTTGTTGTTGACGTTGTTGTTGTTGTTTATTTGACGTTGTTGTTGTTGTTGTTGACGTTGTTGTTGTTGTTGACGTTGTTGTTGTTGTTGTTGTTGTTGTTTATTTGACGTCGTTAGTGTTGTTTATTTGACATTATTGTTGTTGCTGACGTTGTTGTTGTTGTTGTTGTTTATTTGACATTGTTGTTGTTATTGTTGTTGTTGTTGTTGTTGTTTATTTGACGTTGTTGTTGTTGTTTATTTGACGTTGTTGTTGTTGTTGTTGTTGTTGTTTATTTGACGTTGTTGTTGTTGTTGTTGTTGTTGTTGTTGACGTTGTTGTTGTTGTTTATTTGACGTTGTTGTTGTTGTTTATTTGACATTGTTGTTGTTGTTATTGTTTATTTGACGTTGTTGTTGTTGTTGTTGTTTATTTAACGTTGTTGTTGTTGTTCTTGACGTTGTTGTTGTTGTTTATTTGACGTTGTTGTTGTTGTTGTTGTTGACGTTGTTCTTGTTGTTGTTTATTTGACGTTGTTGTTGTTGTTTATTTGACGTTGTTGTTGTTGTTGTTTATTTGACGTTGTTGTTGTTGTTGTTGTTTATTTGACGTTGTTGTTGTTGTTGACATAATTGTTGTTGTTGTTGTTTATTTGACGTTGTTGTTTATTTGAGATTGTTGTTGTTGTTGACGGTGTTGTTGTTGTTGTTGTTGTTGTTTATTTGACATTGTTGTTGTTATTGTTGACGTTGTTGTTGTTGTTGACGGTGTTGTTGTTGTTGTGGGTGACATTGTTGTTGTTGTTGTTGTTGTTGTTTATTTGACGTTGTTTTAGTATTGTTGTTTATTTGACATTGTTGTTGTTATTTATTTGACGTTGTTGTGGGTGACATTGTTGTTGTTGTTGTTGTTGTTGTTTATTTGACGTAGTTGTTGTTGTTGACGTTGTTTTTGTTGTTGTTGTTTATTTGTCGTTTTTGTTGTTGTTGATGTTGATGTTGTTGTTGCTTATTTGACGTTGTTGTTGTTGTTGTTATTGTTGTTGTTGTTGTTGTTTATTTGACATTGTTGTTGTTGTTATTTATTTGACGTTGTTGTTGTTGTTGTTTATTTGACGTTGTTGTTGTTGACGGTGTTGTTGTTGTTGTTTATTTGACATTGTTGTTGTTGTTGTTGACGTTTTTGTTGTTTATTTGACGTTGTTGTTGTTTATTTGACGTTGTTGTTGTTTATTTGACGTTGTTGTTGTTTATTTGACGTTGTTGTTGTTTATTTGACGTTATTGTTGTTGACGTTGTTGTTGTTGTTATTGTCTATTTGACGTTGTTGTTGTTTATTTGAAGTAGTTGTTATTGTTGACGTTGTTGTTGTTGTTGTTTACTTGACGTTTTTTTTGTTGTTGATGTTGTTGTTGTTGTTGTTGTTTATTTGACGTTGTTGTTGTTTATTTGACGGTGTTGTTGTTGTTGTTTATTTGACGTTGTTATTGTTGTTGTTGTTGTTGTTGACGTTGTTGTTGTTGTTGTTTATTTGATGTTGTTGTTGTTGACATGGTTGTTGTGGTTTATTTTACGTTGTTGTTGTTTTTGACGTTGTTGTTTATTTGACGTTGTTGTTGTTGTTTATTTGACGTTGTTGTTGTTGTTGTTGACGTTGTTGTTGTTGTTGTTTATTTGACGTTGTTGTTGTTGTTTATTTGACATTGTTGTTGTTGTTGACGGTGTTGTTGTTGTTGTTGTTGTTGTTTATTTGACGTTGTTGTTGTTTATTTGACGGTATTGTTGTTGTTGTTGTTTATTTGACGTTGTTGTTGTTGTTGTTATTTATTTGACGTTGTTGTTATTGTTGACGTTGTTGATGTTGTTTATTTGACATTTTTGTTGTTGTTGACATAGTTGTTGTTGTTATTTATTTGACGTTGTTGTTGTTGTTGAGGTATTTGTTGTTGTTGTTGTTTATTTGACGTTGTTGTTGTTGTTGTTTATTTGACGTTGTTGTTGTTGTTGTTGTTTATTTGACGTTGTTGTTTTTGTTGTTTATTTGACGGTGTTGTTGTTGTTGTTGTTGTTGTTGTTATTTATTTGACGCTGTTATTGTTGTTGTTGTTTATTTGACGTTGTTGTTATTGTTTTTGACGTTGTTGTAGTTGTTTATTTGATGTTGTTGTTGTTGACATAGTTTTTGTTGTTTATTTCACGTTGTTGTTGTTGTTGACGTTGTTGTTTATTTGACGTTGTTGTTGTTTATTTGACGTTGTTGTTGTTGTTGACGTTGTTGTTGTTGTTTATTTGATGTTGTTGTTGTTGTTTATTTGACATTGTTGTTGTTGTTGACGGTGTTGTTGTTGTTGTTGTTTATTTGACATTGTTGTTGTTATTGTTGACGTTGTTGTTGTTTATTTGACGTTGTTGTTGTTGTTGTTCTTTATTTGACGTTGTTGTTGTTTATTTGACGTTGTTGTTATTGACGTTGTTGTTGTTGTTATTGTTTATTTGACGTTGTTGTTGTTGTTTATTTGACGTAGTTGTTGTTGTTGACGTTGTTGTTGTTGTTATTTATTTGACATTTTTGTTGTTGTTGTTTTTGTTGTTGTTTATTTGACGTTGTTGTTGTTATTGTTTATTTGACGTTGTTGTTGTTGTTGTTGTTTATTTGACGTTGTTGTTGTTGTTATTGTTGTTGTTGTTGTTGTTGTTGTTTATTTGACGTGGTTGTTGTTGTTTATTTGACGTTATTGTTGTTGTTGACGTTGTTGTTGTTGTTGTTGTTTATTTGACGTTGTTGTTGTTGTTGACGTTGTTGTTGTTGTTGTTGTTTATTTGACGTTGTTGTTGTTGTTTATTTGACATTGTTGTTGTTGCTGACGTTGTTGTTGTTAATGTTGTTTATTTGACATTGTTGTTGTTATTGTTGTTGTTGTTGTTGTTTATTTGACGTTGTTGTTATTGTTTATTTGACGTTGTTGTTGTTGTTGTTTATTTGACGTTGTTGTTGTTGTTGTTGTTTACTTGACGTTGTTGTTGTTGTTGTTGATGTTGTTGTTGTTGTTGTTTATTTGACGTTGTTGTTGTTGTTTATTTGACATTGTTGTTGTTGTTATTGTTTATTTGACGTTGTTGTTGTTGTAGTTTATTTAACGTTGTTGTTGTTGTTCTTGACGTTGTTGTTGTTGTTTATTTGATGCTGTTGTTGTTGTTGACGTTGTTCTTGTTGTTGTTTATTTGACGTTGTTGTTGTTGTTTATTTGACGTTGTTGTTGTTGTTGTTTATTTGACGTTGTTGTTGTTGTTGTTGTTGTTTACTTGACGTTGTTGTTATTATTGACGTTGTTGTTGTTGTTGTTTATTTGACGTTGTTGTTGTTGTTGTTGACATAATTGTTGTTGTTGTTTATTTGACGTTGTTGTTTATTTGAGATTGTTGTTGTTGTTGACGGTGTTGTTGTTGTTGTTGTTTATTTGACATTGTTGTTGTTATTGTTGACGTTGTTGTTATTGTTGTTGACGGTGTTGTTGTTGTTGTGGGTGACATTGTTGTTGTTGTTGTTGTTGTTGTTTATTTGACGTTGTTTTAGTATTGTTGTTTATTTGACATTGTTGTTGTTATTTATTTGACGTTGTTGTGGGTGACATTGTTGTTGTTCTTGTTGTTGTTGTTGTTGTTTATTTGACGTAGTTGTTGTTGTTGACGTTGTTGTTGTTGTTGTTTATTTGACGTTTTTGTTGTTGTTGATGTTGATGTTGTTGTTGCTTATTTGACGTTGTTGTTGTTGTTGTTATTGTTGTTGTTGTTGTTGTTTATTTGACATTGTTGTTGTTGTTATTTATTTGACGTTGTTGTTGTTGTTGTTTATTTGACGTTGTTGTTGTTGACGGTGTTGTTGTTGTTGTTGTTTATTTGACATTGTTGTTGTTGTTGTTGACGTTTTTGTTGTTTATTTGACGTTGTTGTTGTTGTTGTTCTTCTTTATTTGACGTTGTTGTTGTTTATTTGACGTTGTTGTTGTTTATTTGACGTTGTTGTTGTTTATTTGACGTTATTGTTGTTGACGTTGTTGTTGTTTATTTGACGTAGTTGTTATTGTTGACATTGTTGTTGTTGTTGTTTATTTGACGTTTTTTTTGTTGTTGATGTTGTTGTTTTTGTTGTTTATTTGACGTTGTTGTTGTTTATTTGACGGTATTGTTGTTGTTGTTGTTGTTTATTTGACGTTGTTGTTGTTGTTGTTGTTTATTTGACGTTGTTGTTATTGTTGACGTTGTTGATGTTGTTTATTTGACATTTTTGTTGTTGTTGACATAGTTGTTGTTGTTGTTTATTTGACGTTGTTGTTGTTGTTGAGGTATTTGTTGTTGTTGTTGTTTATTTGACGTTGTTGTTGTTGTTGTTTATTTGACGTTGTTGTTGTTGTTGTTTATTTGACGTTGTTGTTGTTGTTTATTTGACGGTGTTGTTGTTGTTGTTGTTGTTTATTTGACGTTGTTATTGTTGTTGTTGTTTATTTGACGTTGTTGTTATTGTTTTTGACGTTGTTGTTATTGTTTTTGACGTTGTTGTAGTTGTTTATTTGATGTTGTTGTTGTTGACATAGTTGTTGTTGTTTATTTCACGTTGTTGTTGTTGTTGACGTTGTTGTTTATTTGACGTTGTTGTTGTTGTTGTTGACGTTGTTGTTGTTGTTTATTTGATGTTGTTGTTGTTGTTTATTTGACATTGTTGTTGTTGTTGACGGTGTTGTTGTTGCTGTTTATTTGACATTGTTGTTGTTGTTGTTGACGTTGTTGTTGCTTATTTGACGTTGTTGTTGTTGTTGTTGTTGTTCTTTATTTGACGTTGTTGTTGTTTATTTGACGTTGTTGTTGTTGACGTTGTTGTTGTTGTTATTGTTTATTTGACGCTGTTGTTGTTATTTATTTGACGTAGTTGTTGTTGTTGACGTTGTTGTTGTTGTTATTTATTTGACGTTTTTGTTGTTGTTGTTTTTGTTGTTGTTTATTTGACGTTGTTGTTGTTATTGTTTATTTGACGTTGTTGTTGTTGTTGTTAATTATTTGACGTTGTTGTTGTTGTTATTGTTGTTGTTGTTGTTGTTGTTTATTTGACGTTGTTGTTGTTGTTTATTTGACGTTGTTGTTGTTGTTGTTGACGTTGTTGTTGTTGTTGTTGTTTATTTGACGTTGTTGTTGTTGTTGATGTTGTTGTTGTTGTTGTTTATTTGACGTTGTTGTTGTTGTTTATTTGACATTGTTGTTGTTGCTGACGTTGTTGTTGTTGTTGTTGTTTATTTGACATTGTTGTTGTTATTGTTGTTGTTGTTGTTGTTGTTTATTTGACGTTGTTGTTGTTGTTTATTTGACGTTGTTGTTGTTGTTGTTGTTTATTTGACGTTGTTGTTATTGTTGTTGTTTACTTGACGTTGTTGTTGTTGTTGTTGACGTTGTTGTTGTTGTTGTTTATTTGACGTTGTTGTTGTTGTTGTTTATTTGACATTGTTGTTGTTGTTATTGTTTATTTGACGTTGTTGTTGTTGTTGTTTATTTAACGTTGTTGTTGTTGTTCTTGACGTTGTTGTTGTTGTTGTTTATTTGACGTTGTTGTTGTTGTTGACGTTGTTCTTGTTGTTGTTTATTTGACGTTGTTGTTGTTGTTTATTTGACGTTGTTGTTGTTGTTGTTTATTTGACGTTGTTGTTGTTGTTGTTATTGTTGTTTACTTGACGTTGTTGTTATTATTGACGTTGTTGTTGTTGTTGTTTATTTGACGTTGTTGTTGTTGTTGTTGACATAATTGTTGTTGTTGTTTATTTGACGTTGTTGTTTATTTGAGATTGTTGTTGTTGTTGACGGTGTTGTTGTTGTTGTTGTTGTTGTTTATTTGACATTGTTGTTGTTATTGTTGACGTTGTTGTTGTTGTTGACGGTGTTGTTGTTGTTGTGGGTGACATTGTTGTTGTTGTTGTTGTTGTTGTTTATTTGACGTTGTTTTAGTATTGTTGTTTATTTGACATTGTTGTTGTTATTTATTTGACGTTGTTGTGGGTGACATTGTTGTTGTTGTTGTTGTTGTTGTTGTTGTTGTTTATTTGATGTAGTTGTTGTTGTTGACGTTGTTGTTGTTGTTGTTTATTTGACGTTTTTGTTGTTGTTGATGTTGATGTTGTTGTTGCTTATTTGTCGTTGTTGTTGTTGTTATTGTTGTTGTTGTTGTTGTTGTTTATTTGACATTGTTGTTGTTGTTATTTATTTGACGTTGTTGTTGTTGACGGTGTTGTTGTTGTTGTTGTTGTTTATTTGACATTGTTGTTGTTGTTGTTGACGTTTTTGTTGTTTATTTGACGTTGTTGTTGTTGTTGTTGTTCTTTATTTGACGTTGTTGTTGTTTATTTGACGTTGTTGTTGTTTATTTGACGTTGTTGATGTTTATTTGACGTTATTGTTGTTGTTGATGTTGTTGTTGTTGTTATTTATTTGACATTGTTGTTGTTTATTTGACGGTATTGTTGTTGTTCTTGTTTATTTGACGTTGTTGTTGTTGTTGTTGTTTATTTGACGTTGTTGTTATTGTTGACGTTGTTGATGTTGTTTATTTGACATTTTTGTTGTTGTTGACATAGTTGTTGTTGTTGTTTATTTGACGTTGTTGTTGTTGTTGAGGTATTTGTTGTTGTTGTTGTTTATTTGACGTTGTTGTTGTTGTTGTTTATTTGACGTTGTTGTTGTTGTTGTTGTTTATTTGACGTTGTTGTTGTTGTTTATTTGACGTTGTTGTTGTTGTTGTTGTTTATTTGACGTTGTTATTGTTGTTGTTGTTTATTTGACGTTGTTGTTATTGTTTTTGACGTTGTTGTAGTTGTTTATTTGATGTTGTTGTTGTTGACATAGTTGTTGTTGTTTATTTCACGTTGTTGTTGTTGTTGTTGACGTTGTTGTTTATTTGACGTTGTTGTTGTTTATTTAACGTTGTTGGTGTTGTTGTATACGTTGTTGTTGTTGTTTATTTGATGTTGTTGTTGTTGTTTATTTGACATTGTTGTTGTTGTTGACGGTGTTGTTGTTGTTGTTGTTTATTTGACATTGTTGTTGTTGTTGTTGACGTTGTTGTTGTTTATTTGACGTTGTTGTTGTTGTTGTTGTTCTTTATTTGACGTTGTTGTTGTTTATTTGACGTTGTTGTTGTTGACGTTGTTGTTGTTGTTATTGTTTATTTGACGTTGTTGTTGTTGTTTATTTGACGTAGTTGTTGTTGTTGACGTTGTTGTTGTTGTTATTTATTTGACGTTTTTGTTGTTGTTGTTTTTGTTGTTGTTTATTTGACGTTGTTGTTGTTATTGTTTATTTGACGTTGTTGTTGTTGTTGTTTATTTGACGTTGTTGTTGTTGTTATTGTTGTTGTTGTTGTTGTTGTTGTTTATTTGACGTTGTTGTTGTTGTTTATTTGACGTTGTTGTTGTTGTTGTTGTTGTTGACGTTGTTGTTGTTGTTGTTTATTTGACGTTGTTGTTGTTGTTTATTTGACGTTGTTGATGTTGTTTATTTGACATTGTTGTTGTTGCTGACGTTGTTGTTGTTTATTTGACATTGTTGTTGTTATTGTTGTTGTTGTTATTGTTTATTTGACGTTGTTGTTGTTGTTTATTTGACGTTGTTGTTGTTGTTGTTTATTTGACGTTGTTGTTGTTGTTGTTTACTTGACGTTGTTGTTGTTGTTGTTGTTGTTGACGTTGTTGTTGTTGTTGTTTATTTGACGTTGTTGTTGTTGTTTATTTGACATTGTTGTTGTTGTTATTGTTTATTTGACGTTGTTGTTGTTGTTGTTGTTTATTTATTTGACGTTGTTGTTGTTGTTTATTTGACGTTGTTGTTGTTGTTGTTGTTTATTTGACGTTGTTGTTGTTGTTGTTGTTGTTTACTTGACGTTGTTGTTGTTGTTGTTGTTGTTGTTGTTGACGTTGTTGTTGTTGTTGTTTATTTGACGTTGTTGTTGTTGTTTATTTGACGTTGTTGTTGTTGTTGTTGTTGTTTATTTGACGTTGTTGTTGTTGTTGTTGTTGTTTATTTGACGTTGTTGTTGTTGTTGTTGTTTACTTGACGTTGTTGTTGTTGTTGTTGTTGACATTGTTGTTATTGTTGTTTATTTGACGTTGTTGTTGTTGTTTATTTGACGTTGTTGTTGTTGTTTATTTGACGCTGTTGTTGTTGTTGACGTTGTTCTTGTTGTTGTTTATTTGACGTTGTTGTTGTTGTTTATTTGACGTTGTTGTTGTTGTTGTTTATTTGACGTTGTTGTTGTTGTTGTTGTTGTTTACTTGACGTTGTTGTTATTATTGACGTTGTTGTTGTTGTTGTTTATTTGACGTTGTTGTTGTTGTTGTTGACATAATTGTTGTTGTTGTTTATTTGACGTTGTGGTTTATTTGAGATTGTTGTTGTTGTTGACGGTGTTGCTGTTGTTGTTGTTGTTGTTGTTTATTTGACATTGTTGTTGTTATTGTTGACGTTGTTGTTGTTGTTGACGGTGTTGTTGTTGTTGTGGGTGACATTGTTGTTGTTGTTGTTGTTGTTGTTGTTGTTGTTTATTTGACGTTGTTTTAGTATTGTTGTTTATTTGACATTGTTGTTGTTATTTATTTGACGTTGTTGTGGGTGACATTGTTGTTGTTGTTGTTGTTGTTTATTTGACGTAGTTGTTGTTGTTGACGTTGTTGTTGTTGTTGTTTATTTGACGTTTTTGTTGTTGTTGATGTTGACGTTGTTGTTGCTTATTTGACGTTGTTGTTGTTGTTGTTGTTATTGTTGTTGTTGTTGTTGTTTATTTGACATTGTTGTTGTTGTTATTTATTTGACGTTGTTGTTGTTGTTTATTTGACGTTGTTGTTGTTGACGGTGTTGTTGTTGTTGTTGTTTATTTGACATTGTTGTTGTTGTTGTTGTTAACGTTTTTGTTGTTTATTTGACGTTGTTGTTGTTGTTGTTGTTCTTTATTTGACGTTGTTGTTGTTTATTTGACGTTGTTGTTGTTGACATTGTTGTTGTTGTTATTGTCTATTTGACGTTGTTGTTGTTTATTTGACGTAGTTGTTATTGTTGACGTTGTTGTTGTTGTTGTTTATTTGACGATTTTTTTATTGTTGATGTTGTTGTTGTTGTTGTTGTTGTTGTTTATTTGACGTTGTTGTTGTTTATTTGACGGTGTTGTTGTTGTTGTATATTTGACGTTGTTATTGTTGTTGTTGTTGTTGTTGACGTTGTTGTTGTTGTTGTTGTTTATTTGATGTTGTTGTTGTTGACATGGTTGTTGTGGTTTATTTTACGTTGTTGTTGTTTTTGACGTTGTTGTTTATTTGACGTTGTTGTTGTTGTTGTTTATTTGACGTTGTTGTTGTTGTTGTTGTTGACGTTGTTGTTGTTGTTGTTGTTTATTTGACGTTGTTGTTGTTGTTTATTTGACATTGTTATTGTTGTTGACAGTGTTGTTGTTGTTGTTGTTATTGTTGTTGTTGTTATTTATTTGACGTTGTTGTTGTTGTTGTTTATTTGACGTTGTTGTTGTTGTTGTTGACGTTGTTGTTGTTGTTGTTGTTTATTTGACGTTGTTGTTGTTGACGTTGTTGTTGTTGTTGTTTATTTGACGTCGTTGTTGTTGTTTATTTGACATTGTTGTTGTTGCTGACGTTGTTGTTGTTGTTGTTGTTGTTTATTTGACATTGTTGTTGTTATTGTTGTTGTTGTTGTTGTTTTTTTGGCGTTGTTGTTATTGTTGTTGTTGTTTATTTGACGTTGTTGTTGTTGTTGTTGTTGTTTATTTGACATTGTTGTTGTTATTGTTGTTGTTGTTGTTGTTTTTTTGGCGTTGTTGTTATTGTTGTTGTTGTTTATTTGACGTTGTTGTTGTTGTTGTTGTTGTTTACTTGACGTTGTTGTTGTTGTTGTTGACGTTGTTGTTGTTGTTGTTTATTTGACGTTGTTGTTGTTGTTTATTTGACGTTGTTGTTGTTGTTATTGTTTATTTGACGTTGTTGTTGTTGTTGTTGACGTTGTTGTTGTTGTTGTTTATTTGACGTTGTTGTTGTTGTTTATTTGACATTATTGTTGTTGTTGACGGTGTTGTTGTTGTTGTTGTTATTGTTGTTGTTGTTGTTGTTTATTTGACGTTGTTGTTGTTTATTTGACGGTATTGTTGTTGTTGTTATTTATTTGACGTTGTTGTTGTTGTTGTTGTTGTTGTTTATTTGACGTTGTTGTTATTGTTGACGTTGTTGTTGTTGTTGTTTATTTGACATTTTTGTTGTTGTTGACATAGTTGTTGTTGTTGTTGTTTATTTGACGTTGTTGTTGTTGTTGTTGTTGTTTATTTGACGTTGTTGTTATTGTTGTTGTTGTTTATTTGACGTTGTTGTTATTGTTGTTGACATTGTTGTAGTTGTTTATTTAATGTTGTTGTTGTTGACATAGTTGTTGTTGTTTATTTCACGTTGTTGTAGTTGTTGACGTTGTTGTTTATTTGACGTTGTTGTTGTTGTTGTTTATTTGACGTTGTTGTTGTTGTTGACGTTGTTGTTGTTGTTTATTTGACGTTGTTGTTGTTGTTGACGTTGTTGTTGTTGTTTATTTGACGTTGTTGTTGTTGTTTATTTGACATTGTTGTTGTTGTTGACGGTGTTGTTGTTATTGTTGTTTATTTGACATTGTTGTTGTTGTTGACGTTGTTGTTGTTTATTTGACGTTGTTGTTGTTGTTGTTGTTGTTGTTGTTTATTTGACGTTGTTGTTGTTTATTTGACATTGTTGTTATTGACGTTGTTGTTGATGTTATTGTTTATTTGACGTTGTTGTTGTTGTTGTTTATTTGACGTAGTTGTTGTTGTTGACGTTGTTGTTGTTGTTGTTGTTGTTTATTTGACGTTTTTGTTGTTGTTGTTTTTGTTGTTGTTTATTTGACGTTGTTGTTGTTATTGTTTATTTGACGTTGTTGTTGTTGTTGTTTATTTGACGTTGTTGTTGTTGTTATTGTTGTTGTTGTTGTTGTTATTTATTTGACGTTGTTGTTGTTGTTTATTTGACGTTGTTGTTGTTGTTGTTGACGTTGTTGTTGTTGTTGTTGTTTATTTGAAGTTGTTGTTGTTGTTGACGTTGTTGTTGTTGTTGTTTATTTGACGTCGTTAGTGTTGTTTATTTGACATTATTGTTGTTGTTGACGTTGTTGTTGTTGTTGTTGTTTATTTGACATTGTTGTTGTTATTGTTGTTGTTGTTGTTGTTTATTTGACGTTGTTGTTGTTGTTTATTTGACGTTGTTGTTGTTGTTGTTGTTGTTTATTTGACGTTGTTGTTGTTGTTGTTGTTTACTTGACGTTGTTGTTGTTGTTGTTGTTGACATTGTTGTTGTTGTTTATTTGACGTTGTTGTTGTTGTTTATTTGACATTGTTGTTGTTGTTATTGTTTATTTGACGTTGTTGTTGTTGTTGTTTATTTAACGTTGTTGTTGTTGTTTATTTGACGTTGTTGTTGTTGTTGTTGTTGTTGTTGACGTTGTTCTTGTTGTTGTTTATTTGACGTTGTTGTTGTTGTTTATTTGACGTTGTTGTTGTTGTTGTTTATTTGACGTTGTTGTTGTTGTTGTTGTTTATTTGACGTTGTTGTTGTTGTTGACATAATTGTTGTTGTTGTTTATTTGACGTTGTTGTTTATTTGAGATTGTTGTTGTTGTTGACGGTGTTGTTGTTGTTGTTGTTGTTTATTTGACATTGTTGTTGTTATTGTTGACGTTGTTGTTGTTGTTGACGGTGTTGTTGTTGTTGTGGGTGACATTGTTGTTGTTGTTGTTGTTGTTGTTGTTGTTGTTTATTTGACGTTGTTTTAGTATTGTTGTTTATTTGACATTGTTGTTGTTATTTATTTGACGTTGTTGTGGGTGACATTGTTGTTGTTGTTGTTGTTATTGTTGTTGTTTATTTGACGTAGTTGTTGTTGTTGACGTTGTTGTTGTTGTTGTTGTTTATTTGACGTTTTTGTTGTTGTTGATGTTGATGTTGTTGTTGCTTATTTGACGTTGTTGTTGTTGTTGTTATTGTTGTTGTTGTTGTTGTTGTTTATTTGACATTGTTGTTGTTGTTATTTATTTGACGTTGTTGTTGTTGTTGTTTATTTGACATTGTTGTTGTTGACGTTGTTGTTGTTGTTGTTTATTTGACATTGTTGTTGTTGTTGTTGAGGTTTTTGTTGTTTATTTGACGTTGTTGTTGTTTATTTGACGTTGTTGTTGTTTATTTGACGTTGTTGTTGTTTATTTGACGTTATTGTTGTTGACGTTGTTGTTGTTGTTATTGTCTATTTGACGTTGTTGTTGTTAATTTGACGTAGTTGTTATTGTTGACGTTGTTGTTGTTGTTGTTTATTTGACGTTTTTTTTGTTGTTGATGTTGTTGTTGTTGTTGTTGTTTATTTGACGTTGTTGTTGTTTATTTGACGGTGTTGTTGTTGTTGTTTATTTGACGTTGTTATTGTTGTTGTTGTTGTTGTTGTTGACGTTGTTGTTGTTGTTGTTTATTTGATGTTGTTGTTGTTGACATGGTTGTTGTGGTTTATTTTACGTTGTTGTTGTTTTTGACGTTGTTGTTTATTTGACGTTGTTGTTGTTGTTTATTTGACGTTGTTGTTGTTGTTGACGTTGTTGTTGTTGTTCTTTATTTGACGTTGTTGTTGTTTATTTGACGTTGTTGTTGTTGACGTTGTTGTTGTTGTTATTGTCTATTTGACGTTGTTGTTGTTTATTTGACGTAGTTGTTATTGTTGACGTTGTTGTTGTTGTTGTTGTTTATTTGACGATTTTTTTATTGTTGATGTTGTTGTTGTTGTTGTTGTTTATTTGACGTTGTTGTTGTTTATTTGACGGTGTTGTTGTTGTTGTTGTATATTTGACGTTGTTATTGTTGTTGTTGTTGTTGTTGTTGACGTTGTTGTTGTTGTTGTTGTTTATTTGATGTTGTTGTTGTTGACATGGTTGTTGTGGTTTATTTTATGTTGTTGTTGTTTTTGACGTTGTTGTTTATTTGACGTTGTTGTTGTTGTTTATTTGACGTTGTTGTTGTTGTTGTTGACGTTGTTGTTGTTGTTGTTGTTTATTTGACGTTGTTGTTGTTGTTTATTTGACATTGTTATTGTTGTTGACAGTGTTGTTGTTGTTGTTATTGTTGTTGTTGTTATTTATTTGACGTTGTTGTTGTTGTTGTTTATTTGACGTTGTTGTTGTTGTTGTTGACGTTGTTGTTGTTGTTGTTGTTTATTTGACGTTGTTGTTGTTGACGTTGTTGTTGTTGTTGTTTATTTGACGTCGTTGTTGTTGTTTATTTGACATTGTTGTTGTTGCTGACGTTGTTGTTGTTGTTGTTGTTGTTTATTTGACATTGTTGTTGTTATTGTTGTTGTTGTTGTTGTTTTTTTGACGTTGTTGTTGTTGTTGTTGTTTATTTGACGTTGTTGTTGTTGTTGTTGTTGTTTACTTGACGTTGTTGTTGTTGTTGTTGACGTTGTTGTTGTTGTTGTTTATTTGACGTTGTTGTTGTTGTTTATTTGACGGTGTTGTTGTTGTTATTGTTTATTTGACGTTGTTGTTGTTGTTGTTGACGTTGTTGTTGTTGTTGTTTATTTGACGTTGTTGTTGTTGTTTATTTGACATTATTGTTGTTGTTGACGGTGTTGTTGTTGTTGTTGTTGTTATTGTTGTTGTTGTTGTTGTTTATTTGACGTTGTTGTTGTTTATTTGACGGTATTGTTGTTGTTGTTATTTATTTGACGTTGTTGTTGTTGTTGTTGTTGTTGTTGTTTATTTGACGTTGTTGTTATTGTTGACGTTGTTGTTGTTGTTGTTTATTTGACATTTTTGTTGTTGTTGACATAGTTGTTGTTGTTGTTGTTTATTTGACGTTGTTGCTGTTGTAGAGGTTGTTGTTGTTGTTGTTTATTTGACGTTGTTGTTGTTGTTGTTGTTTATTTGACGTTGTTGTTATTGTTGTTGTTGTTTATTTGACGTTGTTGTTATTGTTGTTGACATTGTTGTAGTTGTTTATTTAATGTTGTTGTTGTTGACATAGTTGTTGTTGTTTATTTCACGTTGTTGTAGTTGTTGACGTTGTTGTTTATTTGACGTTGTTGTTGTTGTTGTTGTTTATTTGACGTTGTTGTTGTTGTTGACGTTGTTGTTGTTGTTTATTTGACGTTGTTGTTGTTGTTGACGTTGTTGTTGTTGTTTATTTGACGTTGTTGTTGTTGTTTATTTGACATTGTTGTTGTTGTTGACGGTGTTGTTGTTATTGTTGTTTATTTGACATTGTTGTTGTTGTTGACGTTGTTGTTGTTTATTTGACGTTGTTGTTGTTGTTGTTGTTTATTTGACGTTGTTGTTGTTTATTTGACATTGTTGTTATTGACGTTGTTGTTGATGTTATTGTTTATTTGACGTTGTTGTTGTTGTTGTTTATTTGACGTAGTTGTTGTTGTTGACGTTGTTGTTGTTGTTGTTGTTTATTTGACGTTTTTGTTGTTGTTGTTTTTGTTGTTGTTTATTTGACGTTGTTGTTGTTATTGTTTATTTGACGTTGTTGTTGTTGTTGTTTATTTGACGTTGTTGTTGTTGTTATTGTTGTTGTTGTTGTTGTTATTTATTTGACGTTGTTGTTGTTGTTTATTTGACGTTGTTGTTGTTGTTGACGTTGTTGTTGTTGTTGTTGTTGTTTATTTGAAGTTGTTGTTGTTGTTGACGTTGTTGTTGTTGTTTATTTGACGTCGTTAGTGTTGTTTATTTGACATTATTGTTGTTGCTGACGTTGTTGTTGTTGTTGTTGTTTATTTGACATTGTTGTTGTTATTGTTGTTGTTGTTGTTGTTTATTTGACGTTGTTGTTGTTGTTTATTTGACGTTGTTGTTGTTGTTGTTGTTTATTTGACGTTGTTGTTGTTGTTGTTGTTTACTTGACGTTGTTGTTGTTGTTGTTGTTGTTGACATTGTTGTTGTTGTTTATTTGACGTTGTTGTTGTTGTTTATTTGACATTGTTGTTGTTGTTATTGTTTATTTGACGTTGTTGTTGTTGTTGTTTATTTAACGTTGTTGTTGTTGTTCTTGACGTTGTTGTTGTTGTTGTTTATTTGACGTTGTTGTTGTTGTTGTTGACGTTGTTCTTGTTGTTGTTTATTTGACGTTGTTGTTGTTGTTTATTTGACGTTGTTGTTGTTGTTGTTTATTTGACGTTGTTGTTGTTGTTGTTGTTTATTTGACGTTGTTGTTGTTGTTGACATAATTGTTGTTGTTGTTTATTTGACGTTGTTGTTTATTTGAGATTGTTGTTGTTGTTGACGGTGTTGTTGTTGTTGTTGTTGTTTATTTGACATTGTTGTTGTTATTGTTGACGTTGTTGTTGTTGTTGACGGTGTTGTTGTTGTTGTGGGTGACATTGTTGTTGTTGTTGTTGTTGTTGTTGTTGTTGTTGTTTTTGTTTATTTGACGTTGTTTTAGTATTGTTGTTTATTTGACATTGTTGTTGTTATTTATTTGACGTTGTTGTGGGTGACATTGTTGTTGTTGTTGTTGTTGTTGTTGTTTATTTGACGTAGTTGTTGTTGTTGACGTTGTTGTTGTTGTTGTTGTTTATTTGACGTTTTTGTTGTTGTTGATGTTGATGTTGTTGTTGCTTATTTGACGTTGTTGTTGTTGTTGTTATTGTTGTTGTTGTTGTTGTTGTTTATTTGACATTGTTGTTGTTGTTATTTATTTGACGTTGTTGTTGTTGTTGTTTATTTGACGTTGTTGTTGTTGACGGTGTTGTTGTTGTTGTTTATTTGACATTGTTGTTGTTGTTGTTGAGGTTTTTGTTGTTTATTTGACGTTGTTGTTGTTTATTTGACGTTGTTGTTGTTTATTTGACGTTGTTGTTGTTTATTTGACGTTATTGTTGTTGACGTTGTTGTTGTTGTTATTGTCTATTTGACGTTGTTGTTGTTAATTTGACGTAGTTGTTATTGTTGACGTTGTTGTTGTTGTTGTTTATTTGACGTTTTTTTTGTTGTTGATGTTGTTGTTGTTGTTGTTGTTGTTTATTTGACGTTGTTGTTGTTTATTTGACGGTGTTGTTGTTGTTGTTTATTTGACGTTGTTATTGTTGTTGTTGTTGTTGTTGACGTTGTTGTTGTTGTTGTTTATTTGATGTTGTTGTTGTTGACATGGTTGTTCTGGTTTATTTTACGTTGTTGTTGTTTTTGACGTTGTTGTTTATTTGACGTTGTTGTTGTTGTTTATTTGACGTTGTTGTTGTTGTTGACGTTGTTGTTGTTGTTGTTGTTTATTTGACGTTGTTGTTGTTGTTTATTTGACATTGTTGTTGTTGTTGACGGTGTTGTTGTTGTTGTTGTTGTTTATTTGAAGTTGTTGTTGTTTATTTGACGGTATTGTTGTTGTTGTTGTTTATTTGACGTTGTTGTTGTTGTTGTTATTTATTTGACGTTGTTGTTATTGTTGACGTTGTTGATGTTGTTTATTTGACATTTTTGTTGTTGTTGACATAGTTGTTGTTGTTATTTATTTGACGTTGTTGTTGTTGTTGAGGTATTTGTTGTTGTTGTTGTTTATTTGACGTTGTTGTTGTTGTTGTTGTTGTTTATTTGACGTTGTTGTTGTTGTTGTTGTTTATTTGACGTTGTTGTTTTTGTTGTTTATTTGACGGTGTTGTTGTTGTTGTTGTTGTTGTTATTTATTTGACGTTGTTATTGTTGTTGTTGTTTATTTGACGTTGTTGTTATTGTTTTTGACGTTGTTGTAGTTGTTTATTTGATGTTGTTGTTGTTGACATAGTTGTTGTTGTTTATTTCACGTTGTTGTTGTTGTTGACGTTGTTGTTTATTTGACGTTGTTGTTGTTTATTTGACGTTGTTGTTGTTGTTGACGTTGTTGTTGTTGTTTATTTGATGTTGTTGTTGTTGTTTATTTGACATTGTTGTTGTTGTTGACGGTGTTGTTGTTGTTGTTGTTTTTTTGACATTGTTGTTGTTATTGTTGACGTTGTTGTTGTTTATTTGACGTTGTTGTTGTTGTTGTTCTTTATTTGACGTTGTTGTTGTTTATTTGCGTTGTTGTTATTGACGTTGTTGTTGTTGTTATTGTTTACTTGACGTTGTTGTTGTTGTTTATTTGACGTAGTTGTTGTTGTTGACGTTGTTGTTGTTATTTATTTGACATTTTTGTTGTTGTTGTTTTTGTTGTTGTTTATTTGACGTTGTTGTTGTTATTGTTTATTTGACGTTGTTGTTGTTTTTGTTGTTTATTTGACGTTGTTGTTGTTATTGTTGTTGTTGTTGTTGTTGTTTTTTATTTGACGTGGTTGTTGTTGTTTATTTGACGTTATTGTTGTTGTTGACGTTGTTGTTGTTGTTGTTGTTTATTTGACGTTGTTGTTGTTGTTGACGTTGTTGTTATTGTTGTTTATTTGACGTTGTTGTTGTTGTTTATTTGACATTGTTGTTGTTGCTGACGTTGTTGTTGTTGTTGTTGTTTATTTGACATTGTTGTTGTTATTGTTGTTGTTGTTGTTGTTTATTTGACGTTGTTGTTATTGTTTATTTGACGTTGTTGTTGTTGTTGTTTATTTGACGTTGTTGTTGTTGTTGTTGTTTACTTGACGTTGTTGTTGTTGTTGATGTTGTTGTTGTTGTTGTTGTTTATTTGACGTTGTTGTTGTTGTTGTTTATTTGACATTGTTGTTGTTGTTATTGTTTATTTGACGTTGTTGTTGTTGTTGTTTATTTAACGTTGTTGTTGTTGTTCTTGACGTTGTTGTTGTTGTTTATTTGATGCTGTTGTTGTTGTTGACGTTGTTCTTGTTGTTGTTTATTTGACGTTGTTGTTGTTGTTTATTTGACGTTGTTGTTGTTGTTGTTTATTTGACGTTGTTGTTGTTGTTGTTGTTGTTTACTTGACGTTGTTGTTATTATTGACGTTGTTGTTGTTGTTGTTGACATAATTGTTGTTGTTGTTTATTTGACGTTGTTGTTTATTTGAGATTGTTGTTGTTGTTGACGGTGTTGTTGTTGTTGTTGTTTATTTGACATTGTTGTTGTTATTGTTGACGTTGTTGTTGTTGTTGACGGTGTTGTTGTTGTTGTGGGTGACATTGTTGTTGTTGTTGTTGTTGTTGTTTATTTGACGTTGTTTTAGTATTGTTGTTTATTTGACATTGTTGTTGTTATTTATTTGACGTTGTTGTGGGTGACATTGTTGTTGTTCTTGTTGTTGTTGTTGTTTATTTGACGTAGTTGTTGTTGTTGACGTTGTTGTTGTTGTTGTTTATTTGACGTTTTTGTTGTTGTTGATGTTGATGTTGTTGTTGCTTATTTGACGTTGTTGTTGTTGTTATTGTTGTTGTTGTTGTTGTTTATTTGACATTGTTGTTGTTGTTATTTATTTGACGTTGTTGTTGTTGTTTATTTGACGTTGTTGTTGTTGACGGTGTTGTTGTTGTTGTTGTTGTTTATTTGACATTGTTGTTGTTGTTGTTGACGTTTTTGTTGTTTATTTGACGTTGTTGTTATTGTTGTTCTTTATTTGACGTTGTTGTTGTTTATTTGACGTTGTTGTTGTTTATTTGACGTTGTTGTTGTTTATTTGACGTTATTGTTGTTGACGTTGTTGTTGTTTATTTGACGTAGTTGTTATTGTTGACATTGTTGTTGTTGTTGTTTATTTGACGTTGTTGTTGTTGTTGTTGTTGTTTACTTGACGTTGTTGTTGTTGTTGTTGACGTTGTTGTTGTTGTTGTTTATTTGACGTTGTTGTTGTTGTTTATTTGACGGTGTTGTTGTTGTTATTGTTTATTTGACGTTGTTGTTGTTGTTGTTGACGTTGTTGTTGTTGTTGTTTATTTGACGTTGTTGTTGTTGTTTATTTGACATTATTGTTGTTGTTGACGGTGTTGTTGTTGTTGTTGTTGTTATTGTTGTTGTTGTTGTTATTTATTTGACGTTGTTGTTGTTTATTTGACGGTATTGTTATTGTTGTTATTTATTTGACGTTGTTGTTGTTGTTGTTGTTGTTGTTTATTTGACGTTGTTGTTATTGTTGACGTTGTTGTTGTTGTTGTTTATTTGACATTTTTGTTGTTGTTGACATAGTTGTTGTTGTTGTTGTTTATTTGACGTTGTTGCTGTTGTAGAGGTTGTTGTTGTTGTTGTTTATTTGACGTTGTTGTTGTTGTTGTTGTTTATTTGACGTTGTTGTTATTGTTGTTGTTGTTTATTTGACGTTGTTGTTATTGTTGTTGACATTGTTGTAGTTGTTTATTTAATGTTGTTGTTGTTGACATAGTTGTTGTTGTTTATTTCACGTTGTTGTAGTTGTTGACGTTGTTGTTTATTTGACGTTGTTGTTGTTGTTGTTGTTTATTTGACGTTGTTGTTGTTGACGTTGTTGTTGTTGTTTATTTGACGTTGTTGTTGTTGTTGACGTTGTTGTTGTTGTTTATTTGACGTTGTTGTTGTTGTTTATTTGACATTGTTGTTGTTGTTGACGGTGTTGTTGTTATTGTTGTTTATTTGACATTGTTGTTGTTGTTGACGTTGTTGTTGTTTATTTGACGTTGTTGTTGTTGTTGTTGTTGTTTATTTGACGTTGTTGTTGTTTATTTGACATTGTTGTTATTGACGTTGTTGTTGATGTTATTGTTTATTTGACGTTGTTGTTGTTGTTGTTTATTTGACGTAGTTGTTGTTGTTGACGTTGTTGTTGTTGTTGTTGTTTATTTGACGTTTTTGTTGTTGTTGTTTTTGTTGTTGTTTATTTGACGTTGTTGTTGTTATTGTTTATTTGACGTTGTTGTTGTTGTTGTTTATTTGACGTTGTTGTTGTTGTTATTGTTGTTGTTGTTGTTGTTATTTATTTGACGTTGTTGTTGTTGTTGTTTATTTGACGTTGTTGTTGTTGTTGTTGACGTTGTTGTTGTTGTTGTTGTTTATTTGAAGTTGTTGTTGTTGTTGACGTTGTTGTTGTTGTTGTTTATTTGACGTCGTTAGTGTTGTTTATTTGACATTATTGTTGTTGCTGACGTTGTTGTTGTTGTTGTTGTTTATTTGACATTGTTGTTGTTATTGTTGTTGTTGTTGTTGTTTATTTGACGTTGTTGTTGTTGTTTATTTGACGTTGTTGTTGTTGTTGTTGTTTATTTGACGTTGTTGTTGTTGTTGTTGTTTACTTGACGTTGTTGTTGTTGTTGTTGTTGACATTGTTGTTGTTGTTTATTTGACGTTGTTGTTGTTGTTTATTTGACATTGTTGTTGTTGTTATTGTTTATTTGACGTTGTTGTTGTTGTTGTTTATTTAACGTTGTTGTTGTTGTTCTTGACGTTGTTGTTGTTGTTGTTTATTTGACGTTGTTGTTGTTATTGTTGTTGACGTTGTTGTTGTTGTTGTTTATTTGACGTTGTTGTTGTTGTTTATTTGACGTTGTTGTTGTTGTTGTTTATTTGACGTTGTTGTTGTTGTTGTTGTTTATTTGACGTTGTTGTTGTTGTTGACATAATTGTTGTTGTTGTTTATTTGACGTTGTTGTTTATTTGAGATTGTTGTTGTTGTTGACGGTGTTGTTGTTGTTGTTGTTGTTTATTTGACATTGTTGTTGTTATTGTTGACGTTGTTGTTGTTGTTGACGGTGTTGTTGTTGTTGTGGGTGACATTGTTGTTGTTGTTGTTGTTGTTGTTGTTGTTTATTTGACGTTGTTTTAGTATTGTTGTTTATTTGACATTGTTGTTGTTATTTATTTGACGTTGTTGTGGGTGACATTGTTGTTGTTGTTGTTGTTGTTGTTGTTTATTTGACGTAGTTGTTGTTGTTGACGTTGTTGTTGTTGTTGTTGTTTATTTGACGTTTTTGTTGTTGTTGATGTTGATGTTGTTGTTGCTTATTTGACGTTGTTGTTGTTGTTGTTATTGTTGTTGTTGTTGTTGTTGTTTATTTGACATTGTTGTTGTTGTTATTTATTTGACGTTGTTGTTGTTGTTGTTTATTTGACGTTGTTGTTGTTGACGGTGTTGTTGTTGTTGTTTATTTGACATTGTTGTTGTTGTTGTTGAGGTTTTTGTTGTTTATTTGACGTTGTTGTTGTTTATTTGACGTTGTTGTTGTTTATTTGACGTTGTTGTTGTTTATTTGACGTTATTGTTGTTGACGTTGTTGTTGTTGTTATTGTCTATTTGACGTTGTTGTTGTTAATTTGACGTAGTTGTTATTGTTGACGTTGTTGTTGTTGTTGTTTATTTGACGTTTTTTTTGTTGTTGATGTTGTTGTTGTTGTTGTTGTTTATTTGACGTTGTTGTTGTTTATTTGACGGTGTTGTTGTTGTTGTTTATTTGACGTTGTTATTGTTGTTGTTGTTGTTGTTGACGTTGTTGTTGTTGTTGTTTATTTGATGTTGTTGTTGTTGACATGGTTGTTGTGGTTTATTTTACGTTGTTGTTGTTTTTGACGTTGTTGTTTATTTGACGTTGTTGTTGTTGTTTATTTGACGTTGTTGTTGTTGTTGACGTTGTTGTTGTTGTTGTTGTTTATTTGACGTTGTTGTTGTTGTTTATTTGACATTGTTGTTGTTGTTGACGGTGTTGTTGTTGTTGTTGTTGTTTATTTGAAGTTGTTGTTGTTTATTTGACGGTATTGTTGTTGTTGTTGTTTATTTGACGTTGTTGTTGTTGTTATTTATTTGACGTTGTTGTTATTGTTGACGTTGTTGATGTTGTTTATTTGACATTTTTGTTGTTGTTGACATAGTTGTTGTTGTTATTTATTTGACGTTGTTGTTGTTGTTGAGGTATTTGTTGTTGTTGTTGTTTATTTGACGTTGTTGTTGTTGTTGTTGTTTATTTGACGTTGTTGTTGTTGTTGTTGTTTATTTGACGTTGTTGTTTTTGTTGTTTATTTGACGGTGTTGTTGTTGTTGTTGTTGTTGTTATTTATTTGACGTTGTTATTGTTGTTGTTGTTTATTTGACGTTGTTGTTATTGTTTTTGACGTTGTTGTAGTTGTTTATTTGATGTTGTTGTTGTTGACATAGTTGTTGTTGTTTATTTCACGTTGTTGTTGTTGTTGACGTTGTTGTTTATTTGACGTTGTTGTTGTTTATTTGACGTTGTTGTTGTTGTTGTTGACGTTGTTGTTGTTGTTTTTTTGATGTTGTTGTTGTTGTTTATTTGACATTGTTGTTGTTGTTGACGGTGTTGTTGTTGTTGTTGTTGTTTTTTTGACATTGTTGTTGTTATTGTTGACGTTGTTGTTGTTTATTTGACGTTGTTGTTGTTGTTGTTGTTCTTTATTTGACGTTGTTGTTGTTTATTTGTGTTGTTGTTATTGACGTTGTTGTTGTTGTTATTGTTTACTTGACGTTGTTGTTGTTGTTTATTTGACGTAGTTGTTGTTGTTGACGTTGTTGTTGTTATTTATTTGACATTTTTGTTGTTGTTGTTTTTGTTGTTGTTTATTTGACGTTGTTGTTGTTATTGTTTATTTGACGTTGTTGTTGTTTTTGTTGTTTATTTGACGTTGTTGTTGTTATTGTTGTTGTTGTTGTTGTTGTTGTTTATTTGACGTGGTTGTTGTTGTTTATTTGACGTTATTGTTGTTGTTGACGTTGTTGTTGTTGTTGTTGTTTATTTGACGTTGTTGTTGTTGTTGACGTTGTTGTTATTGTTGTTTATTTGACGTTGTTGTTGTTGTTTATTTGACATTGTTGTTGTTGCTGACGTTGTTGTTGTTGTTGTTGTTTATTTGACATTGTTGTTGTTATTGTTGTTGTTGTTGTTGTTTATTTGACGTTGTTGTTATTGTTTATTTGACGTTGTTGTTGTTGTTGTTTATTTGACGTTGTTGTTGTTGTTGTTTACTTGACGTTGTTGTTGTTGTTGATGTTGTTGTTGTTGTTGTTGTTTATTTGACGTTGTTGTTGTTGTTGTTTATTTGACATTGTTGTTGTTGTTATTGTTTATTTGACGTTGTTGTTGTTGTTGTTTATTTAACGTTGTTGTTGTTGTTGTTGTTTATTTAACGTTGTTGTTGTTGTTCTTGACGTTGTTGTTGTTGTTTATTTGATGCTGTTGTTGTTGTTGACGTTGTTCTTGTTGTTGTTTATTTGACGTTGTTGTTGTTGTTGTTTATTTGACGTTGTTGTTGTTGTTGTTTATTTGACGTTGTTGTTGTTGTTGTTGTTGTTTACTTGACGTTGTTGTTATTATTGACGTTGTTGTTGTTGTTGTTGACATAATTGTTGTTGTTGTTTATTTGACGTTGTTGTTTATTTGAGATTGTTGTTGTTGTTGACGGTGTTGTTGTTGTTGTTGTTTATTTGACATTGTTGTTGTTATTGTTGACGTTGTTGTTGTTGTTGACGGTGTTGTTGTTGTTGTGGGTGACATTGTTGTTGTTGTTGTTGTTGTTGTTTATTTGACGTTGTTTTAGTATTGTTGTTTATTTGACATTGTTGTTGTTATTTATTTGACGTTGTTGTGGGTGACATTGTTGTTGTTCTTGTTGTTGTTGTTGTTTATTTGACGTAGTTGTTGTTGTTGACGTTGTTGTTGTTGTTGTTTATTTGACGTTTTTGTTGTTGTTGATGTTGATGTTGTTGTTGCTTATTTGACGTTGTTGTTGTTGTTATTGTTGTTGTTGTTGTTGTTTATTTGACATTGTTGTTGTTGTTATTTATTTGACGTTGTTGTTGTTGTTTATTTGACGTTGTTGTTGTTGACGGTGTTGTTGTTGTTGTTGTTTATTTGACATTGTTGTTGTTGTTGTTGACGTTATTGTTGTTGTTTATTTGACATTGTTGTTGTTGTTATTGTTTACTTGACATTGTTGTTGTTGTTTATTTGACGTTGTTGTTGTTGTTGACGTTGTTGTTGTTGTTTATTTGATGTTGTTGTTGTTGTTTATTTGACATTGTTGTTGTTGTTGACGGTGTTGTTGTTGTTGTTGTTTATTTGACATTGTTGTTGTTATTGTTGACGTTGTTGTTGTTTATTTGACGTTGTTGTTGTTGTTGTTCTTTATTTGACGTTGTTGTTGTTTATTTGACGTTGTTGTTATTGACGTTGTTGTTGTTGTTATTGTTTATTTGACGTTGTTGTTGTTGTTTATTTGACGTAGTTGTTGTTGTTGACGTTGTTGTTGTTGTTATTTATTTGACATTTTTGTTGTTGTTGTTTTTGTTGTTGTTTATTTGACGTTGTTGTTGTTATTGTTTATTTGACGTTGTTGTTGTTGTTGTTGTTTATTTGACGTTGTTGTTGTTGTTATTGTTGTTGTTGTTGTTGTTTATTTGACGTGGTTGTTGTTGTTTATTTGACGTTATTGTTGTTGTTGACGTTGTTGTTGTTGTTGTTGTTTATTTGACGTTGTTGTTGTTGTTGACGTTGTTGTTGTTGTTGTTTATTTGACGTTGTTGTTGTTGTTTATTTGACATTGTTGTTGTTGCTGACGTTGTTGTTGTTAATGTTGTTTATTTGACATTGTTGTTGTTATTGTTGTTGTTGTTGTTGTTTATTTGACGTTGTTGTTATTGTTTATTTGACGTTGTTGTTGTTGTTGTTTATTTGACGTTGTTGTTGTTGTTGTTGTTTACTTGACGTTGTTGTTGTTGTTGTTGATGTTGTTGTTGTTGTTGTTTATTTGACGTTGTTGTTGTTGTTTATTTGACATTGTTGTTGTTGTTATTGTTTATTTGACGTTGTTGTTGTTGTAGTTTATTTAACGTTGTTGTTGTTGTTCTTGACGTTGTTGTTGTTGTTTATTTGATGCTGTTGTTGTTGTTGACGTTGTTCTTGTTGTTGTTTATTTGACGTTGTTGTTGTTGTTTATTTGACGTTGTTGTTGTTGTTGTTTATTTGACGTTGTTGTTGTTGTTGTTGTTGTTTACTTGACGTTGTTGTTATTATTGACGTTGTTGTTGTTGTTGTTTATTTGACGTTGTTGTTGTTGTTGTTGACATAATTGTTGTTGTTGTTTATTTGACGTTGTTGTTTATTTGAGATTGTTGTTGTTGTTGACGGTGTTGTTGTTGTTGTTGTTTATTTGACATTGTTGTTGTTATTGTTGACGTTGTTGTTGTTGTTGTTGACGGTGTTGTTGTTGTTGTGGGTGACATTGTTGTTGTTGTTGTTGTTGTTTATTTGACGTTGTTTTAGTATTGTTGTTTATTTGACATTGTTGTTGTTATTTATTTGACGTTGTTGTGGGTGACATTGTTGTTGTTCTTGTTGTTGTTGTTGTTGTTTATTTGACGTAGTTGTTGTTGTTGACGTTGTTGTTGTTGTTGTTTATTTGACGTTTTTGTTGTTGTTGATGTTGATGTTGTTGTTGCTTATTTGACGTTGTTGTTGTTGTTGTTATTGTTGTTGTTGTTGTTGTTTATTTGACATTGTTGTTGTTGTTATTTATTTGACGTTGTTGTTGTTGTTTATTTGACGTTGTTGTTGTTGACGGTGTTGTTGTTGTTGTTGTTTATTTGACATTGTTGTTGTTGTTGTTGACGTTTTTGTTGTTTATTTGACGTTGTTGTTGTTGTTCTTCTTCTTTATTTGACGTTGTTGTTGTTTATTTGACGTTGTTGTTGTTTATTTGACGTTGTTGTTGTTTATTTGACGTTATTGTTGTTGACGTTGTTGTTGTTTATTTGACGTAGTTGTTATTGTTGACATTGTTGTTGTTGTTGTTTATTTGACGTTTTTTTTGTTGTTGATGTTGTTGTTTTTGTTGTTTATTTGACGTTGTTGTTGTTTATTTGACGGTATTGTTGTTGTTGTTGTTGTTTATTTGACGTTGTTGTTGTTGTTGTTGTTTATTTGACGTTGTTGTTATTGTTGACGTTGTTGATGTTGTTTATTTGACATTTTTGTTGTTGTTGACATAGTTGTTGTTGTTGTTTATTTGACGTTGTTGTTGTTGTTGAGGTATTTGTTGTTGTTGTTGTTTATTTGACGTTGTTGTTGTTGTTGTTTATTTGACGTTGTTGTTGTTGTTGTTTATTTGACGTTGTTGTTGTTGTTTATTTGACGGTGTTGTTGTTGTTGTTGTTGTTTATTTGACGTTGTTATTGTTGTTGTTGTTTATTTGACGTTGTTGTTATTGTTTTTGACGTTGTTGTTATTGTTTTTGACGTTGTTGTAGTTGTTTATTTGATGTTGTTGTTGTTGACATAGTTGTTGTTGTTTATTTCACGTTGTTGTTGTTGTTGACGTTGTTGTTTATTTGACGTTGTTGTTGTTGTTGTTGACGTTGTTGTTGTTGTTTATTTGATGTTGTTGTTGTTGTTTATTTGACATTGTTGTTGTTGTTGACGGTGTTGTTGTTGCTGTTTATTTGACATTGTTGTTGTTGTTGTTGACGTTGTTGTTGCTTATTTGACGTTGTTGTTGTTGTTGTTGTTGTTGTTCTTTATTTGACGTTGTTGTTGTTTATTTGACGTTGTTGTTGTTGACGTTGTTGTTGTTGTTATTGTTTATTTGACGCTGTTGTTGTTATTTATTTGACGTAGTTGTTGTTGTTGACGTTGTTGTTGTTGTTATTTATTTGACGTTTTTGTTGTTGTTGTTTTTGTTGTTGTTTATTTGACGTTGTTGTTGTTATTGTTTATTTGACGTTGTTGTTGTTGTTGTTAATTATTTGACGTTGTTGTTGTTGTTGTTATTGTTGTTGTTGTTGTTGTTTATTTGACGTTGTTGTTGTTGTTTATTTGACGTTGTTGTTGTTGTTGTTGACGTTGTTGTTGTTGTTGTTGTTTATTTGACGTTGTTGTTGTTGTTGATGTTGTTGTTGTTGTTGTTTATTTGACGTTGTTGTTGTTGTTTATTTGACATTGTTGTTGTTGCTGACGTTGTTGTTGTTGTTGTTTATTTGACATTGTTGTTGTTATTGTTGTTGTTGTTGTTGTTGTTTATTTGACGTTGTTGTTGTTGTTTATTTGACGTTGTTGTTGTTGTTGTTGTTTATTTGACGTTGTTGTTATTGTTGTTGTTTACTTGACGTTGTTGTTGTTGTTGTTGACGTTGTTGTTGTTGTTGTTGTTTATTTGACGTTGTTGTTGTTGTTGTTTATTTGACATTGTTGTTGTTGTTATTGTTTATTTGACGTTGTTGTTGTTGTTGTTTATTTAACGTTGTTGTTGTTGTTCTTGACGTTGTTGTTGTTGTTGTTTATTTGACGTTGTTGTTGTTGTTGACGTTGTTCTTGTTGTTGTTTATTTGACGTTGTTGTTGTTGTTTATTTGACGTTGTTGTTGTTGTTGTTTATTTGACGTTGTTGTTGTTGTTGTTATTGTTGTTTACTTGACGTTGTTGTTATTATTGACGTTGTTGTTGTTGTTGTTTATTTGACGTTGTTGTTGTTGTTGTTGACATAATTGTTGTTGTTGTTTATTTGACGTTGTTGTTTATTTGAGATTGTTGTTGTTGTTGACGGTGTTGTTGTTGTTGTTGTTGTTGTTTATTTGACATTGTTGTTGTTATTGTTGACGTTGTTGTTGTTGTTGACGGTGTTGTTGTTGTTGTGGGTGACATTGTTGTTGTTGTTGTTGTTGTTGTTTATTTGACGTTGTTTTAGTATTGTTGTTTATTTGACATTGTTGTTGTTATTTATTTGACGTTGTTGTGGGTGACATTGTTGTTGTTGTTGTTGTTGTTGTTGTTGTTGTTTATTTGATGTAGTTGTTGTTGTTGACGTTGTTGTTGTTGTTGTTTATTTGACGTTTTTGTTGTTGTTGATGTTGATGTTGTTGTTGCTTATTTGTCGTTGTTGTTGTTGTTATTGTTGTTGTTGTTGTTGTTGTTTATTTGACATTGTTGTTGTTGTTATTTATTTGACGTTGTTGTTGTTGACGGTGTTGTTGTTGTTGTTGTTGTTGTTTATTTGACATTGTTGTTGTTGTTGTTGACGTTTTTGTTGTTTATTTGACGTTGTTGTTGTTGTTGTTGTTCTTTATTTGACGTTGTTGTTGTTTATTTGACGTTGTTGTTGTTTATTTGACGTTGTTGATGTTTATTTGACGTTATTGTTGTTGTTGATGTTGTTGTTGTTGTTATTTATTTGACGTTGTTGTTGTTTATTTGACGGTATTGTTGTTGTTCTTGTTTATTTGACGTTGTTGTTGTTGTTGTTGTTGTTTATTTGACGTTGTTGTTATTGTTGACGTTGTTGATGTTGTTTATTTGACATTTTTGTTGTTGTTGACATAGTTGTTGTTGTTGTTTATTTGACGTTGTTGTTGTTGTTGAGGTATTTGTTGTTGTTGTTGTTTATTTGACGTTGTTGTTGTTGTTGTTTATTTGACGTTGTTGTTGTTGTTGTTGTTGTTTATTTGACGTTGTTGTTGTTGTTTATTTGACGTTGTTGTTGTTGTTGTTTATTTGACGTTGTTATTGTTGTTGTTGTTTATTTGACATTGTTGTTATTGTTTTTGACGTTGTTGTAGTTGTTTATTTGATGTTGTTGTTGTTGACATAGTTGTTGTTGTTTATTTCACGTTGTTGTTGTTGTTGTTGACGTTGTTGTTTATTTGACGTTGTTGTTGTTTATTTAACGTTGTTGGTGTTGTTGTATACGTTGTTGTTGTTGTTTATTTGATGTTGTTGTTGTTGTTTATTTGACATTGTTGTTGTTGTTGACGGTGTTGTTGTTGTTGTTGTTTATTTGACATTGTTGTTGTTGTTGTTGACGTTGTTGTTGTTTATTTGACGTTGTTGTTGTTGTTGTTGTTCTTTATTTGACGTTGTTGTTGTTTATTTGACGTTGTTGTTGTTGACGTTGTTGTTGTTGTTATTGTTTATTTGACGTTGTTGTTGTTGTTTATTTGACGTAGTTGTTGTTGTTGACGTTGTTGTTGTTGTTATTTATTTGACGTTTTTGTTGTTGTTGTTTTTGTTGTTGTTTATTTGACGTTGTTGTTGTTATTGTTTATTTGACGTTGTTGTTGTTGTTGTTTATTTGACGTTGTTGTTGTTGTTATTGTTGTTGTTGTTGTTGTTGTTGTTTATTTGACGTTGTTGTTGTTGTTTATTTGACGTTGTTGTTGTTGTTGTTGTTGTTGACGTTGTTGTTGTTGTTGTTTATTTGACGTTGTTGTTGTTGTTTATTTGACGTTGTTGATGTTGTTTATTTGACATTGTTGTTGTTGCTGACGTTGTTGTTGTTTATTTGACATTGTTGTTGTTATTGTTGTTGTTGTTATTGTTTATTTGACGTTGTTGTTGTTGTTTATTTGACGTTGTTGTTGTTGTTGTTTATTTGACGTTGTTGTTGTTGTTGTTTACTTGACGTTGTTGTTGTTGTTGTTGTTGTTGACGTTGTTGTTGTTGTTGTTTATTTGACGTTGTTGTTGTTGTTTATTTGACATTGTTGTTGTTGTTATTGTTTATTTGACGTTGTTGTTGTTGTTGTTTATTTATTTGACGTTGTTGTTGTTGTTTATTTGACGTTGTTGTTGTTGTTGTTGTTTATTTGACGTTGTTGTTGTTGTTGTTGTTTACTTGACGTTGTTGTTGTTGTTGTTGTTGTTGACGTTGTTGTTGTTGTTTATTTGACGTTGTTGTTGTTGTTTATTTGACGTTGTTGTTGTTGTTGTTGTTGTTTATTTGACGTTGTTGTTGTTGTTGTTGTTTACTTGACGTTGTTGTTGTTGTTGTTGTTGACATTGTTGTTATTGTTGTTTATTTGACGTTGTTGTTGTTGTTTATTTGACGTTGTTGTTGTTGTTTATTTGACGCTGTTGTTGTTGTTGACGTTGTTCTTGTTGTTGTTTATTTGACGTTGTTGTTGTTGTTTATTTGACGTTGTTGTTGTTGTTGTTTATTTGACGTTGTTGTTGTTGTTGTTGTTGTTTACTTGACGTTGTTGTTATTATTGACGTTGTTGTTGTTGTTGTTTATTTGACGTTGTTGTTGTTGTTGTTGACATAATTGTTGTTGTTGTTTATTTGACGTTGTGGTTTATTTGAGATTGTTGTTGTTGTTGACGGTGTTGCTGTTGTTGTTGTTGTTGTTGTTTATTTGACATTGTTGTTGTTATTGTTGACGTTGTTGTTGTTGTTGACGGTGTTGTTGTTGTTGTGGGTGACATTGTTGTTGTTGTTGTTGTTGTTGTTGTTGTTGTTTATTTGACGTTGTTTTAGTATTGTTGTTTATTTGACATTGTTGTTGTTATTTATTTGACGTTGTTGTGGGTGACATTGTTGTTGTTGTTGTTGTTGTTTATTTGACGTAGTTGTTGTTGTTGACGTTGTTGTTGTTGTTGTTTATTTGACGTTTTTGTTGTTGTTGATGTTGACGTTGTTGTTGCTTATTTGACGTTGTTGTTGTTGTTGTTGTTATTGTTGTTGTTGTTGTTGTTTATTTGACATTGTTGTTGTTGTTATTTATTTGACGTTGTTGTTGTTGTTTATTTGACGTTGTTGTTGTTGACGGTGTTGTTGTTGTTGTTGTTTATTTGACATTGTTGTTGTTGTTGTTGTTAACGTTTTTGTTGTTTATTTGACGTTGTTGTTGTTGTTGTTGTTCTTTATTTGACGTTGTTGTTGTTTATTTGACGTTGTTGTTGTTGACATTGTTGTTGTTGTTATTGTCTATTTGACGTTGTTGTTGTTTATTTGACGTAGTTGTTATTGTTGACGTTGTTGTTGTTGTTGTTTATTTGACGATTTTTTTATTGTTGATGTTGTTGTTGTTGTTGTTGTTTATTTGACGTTGTTGTTGTTTATTTGACGGTGTTGTTGTTGTTGTATATTTGACGTTGTTATTGTTGTTGTTGTTGTTGTTGACGTTGTTGTTGTTGTTGTTGTTTATTTGATGTTGTTGTTGTTGACATGGTTGTTGTGGTTTATTTTACGTTGTTGTTGTTTTTGACGTTGTTGTTTATTTGACGTTGTTGTTGTTGTTTATTTGACGTTGTTGTTGTTGTTGTTGACGTTGTTGTTGTTGTTGTTGTTTATTTGACGTTGTTGTTGTTGTTTATTTGACATTGTTATTGTTGTTGACAGTGTTGTTGTTGTTGTTATTGTTGTTGTTGTTATTTATTTGACGTTGTTGTTGTTGTTTATTTGACGTTGTTGTTGTTGTTGTTGACGTTGTTGTTGTTGTTGTTGTTTATTTGACGTTGTTGTTGTTGACGTTGTTGTTGTTGTTGTTTATTTGACGTCGTTGTTGTTGTTTATTTGACATTGTTGTTGTTGCTGACGTTGTTGTTGTTGTTGTTGTTGTTTATTTGACATTGTTGTTTTTATTGTTGTTGTTGTTGTTGTTTTTTTGACGTTGTTGTTGTTGTTGTTGTTGTTTATTTGACGTTGTTGTTGTTGTTGTTGTTGTTTACTTGACGTTGTTGTTGTTGTTGTTGACGTTGTTGTTGTTGTTGTTTATTTGACGTTGTTGTTGTTGTTTATTTGACGTTGTTGTTGTTGTTATTGTTTATTTGACGTTGTTGTTGTTGTTGTTGACGTTGTTGTTGTTGTTGTTTATTTGACGTTGTTGTTGTTGTTTATTTGACATTATTGTTGTTGTTGACGGTGTTGTTGTTGTTGTTGTTATTGTTGTTGTTGTTGTTGTTTATTTGACGTTGTTGTTGTTTATTTGACGGTATTGTTGTTGTTGTTATTTATTTGACGTTGTTGTTGTTGTTGTTGTTGTTGTTTATTTGACGTTGTTGTTATTGTTGACGTTGTTGTTGTTGTTGTTTATTTGACATTTTTGTTGTTGTTGACATAGTTGTTGTTGTTGTTGTTTATTTGACGTTGTTGTTGTTGTTGTTGTTTATTTGACGTTGTTGTTATTGTTGTTGTTGTTTATTTGACGTTGTTGTTATTGTTGTTGACATTGTTGTAGTTGTTTATTTAATGTTGTTGTTGTTGACATAGTTGTTGTTGTTTATTTCACGTTGTTGTAGTTGTTGACGTTGTTGTTTATTTGACGTTGTTGTTGTTGTTGTTTATTTGACGTTGTTGTTGTTGTTGACGTTGTTGTTGTTGTTTATTTGACGTTGTTGTTGTTGTTGACGTTGTTGTTGTTGTTTATTTGACGTTGTTGTTGTTGTTTATTTGACATTGTTGTTGTTGTTGACGGTGTTGTTGTTATTGTTGTTTATTTGACATTGTTGTTGTTGTTGACGTTGTTGTTGTTTATTTGACGTTGTTGTTGTTGTTGTTGTTGTTGTTGTTTATTTGACGTTGTTGTTGTTTATTTGACATTGTTGTTATTGACGTTGTTGTTGATGTTATTGTTTATTTGACGTTGTTGTTGTTGTTGTTGTTTATTTGACGTAGTTGTTGTTGTTGACGTTGTTGTTGTTGTTGTTTATTTGACGTTTTTGTTGTTGTTGTTTTTGTTGTTGTTTATTTGACGTTGTTGTTGTTATTGTTTATTTGACGTTGTTGTTGTTGTTGTTTATTTGACGTTGTTGTTGTTGTTATTGTTGTTGTTGTTGTTGTTATTTATTTGACGTTGTTGTTGTTGTTTATTTGACGTTGTTGTTGTTGTTGTTGACGTTGTTGTTGTTGTTGTTGTTTATTTGAAGTTGTTGTTGTTGTTGACGTTGTTGTTGTTGTTGTTTATTTGACGTCGTTAGTGTTGTTTATTTGACATTATTGTTGTTGCTGACGTTGTTGTTGTTGTTGTTGTTTATTTGACATTGTTGTTGTTATTGTTGTTGTTGTTGTTGTTTATTTGACGTTGTTGTTGTTGTTTATTTGACGTTGTTGTTGTTGTTGTTGTTGTTGTTTATTTGACGTTGTTGTTGTTGTTGTTGTTTACTTGACGTTGTTGTTGTTGTTGTTGTTGACATTGTTGTTGTTGTTTATTTGACGTTGTTGTTGTTGTTTATTTGACATTGTTGTTGTTGTTATTGTTTATTTGACGTTGTTGTTGTTGTTGTTTATTTAATGTTGTTGTTGTTTTTCTTGACGTTGTTGTTGTTGTTTATTTGACGTTGTTGTTGTTGTTGTTGTTGTTGACGTTGTTCTTGTTGTTGTTTATTTGACGTTGTTGTTGTTGTTTATTTGACGTTGTTGTTGTTGTTGTTTATTTGACGTTGTTGTTGTTGTTGTTGTTTATTTGACGTTGTTGTTGTTGTTGACATAATTGTTGTTGTTGTTTATTTGACGTTGTTGTTTATTTGAGATTGTTGTTGTTGTTGACGGTGTTGTTGTTGTTGTTGTTGTTTATTTGACATTGTTGTTGTTATTGTTGACGTTGTTGTTGTTGTTGACGGTGTTGTTGTTGTTGTGGGTGACATTGTTGTTGTTGTTGTTGTTGTTGTTGTTGTTTATTTGACGTTGTTTTAGTATTGTTGTTTATTTGACATTGTTGTTGTTATTTATTTGACGTTGTTGTGGGTGACATTGTTGTTGTTGTTGTTGTTATTGTTGTTGTTTATTTGACGTAGTTGTTGTTGTTGACGTTGTTGTTGTTGTTGTTGTTTATTTGATGTTTTTGTTGTTGTTGATGTTGATGTTGTTGTTGCTTATTTGACGTTGTTGTTGTTGTTGTTATTGTTGTTGTTGTTGTTGTTGTTTATTTGACATTGTTGTTGTTGTTATTTATTTGACGTTGTTGTTGTTGTTGTTTATTTGACATTGTTGTTGTTGACGTTGTTGTTGTTGTTGTTTATTTGACATTGTTGTTGTTGTTGTTGTTGTTGTTGAGGTTTTTGTTGTTTATTTGACGTTGTTGTTGTTTATTTGACGTTGTTGTTGTTTATTTGACGTTGTTGTTGTTTATTTGACGTTATTGTTGTTGACGTTGTTGTTGTTGTTATTGTCTATTTGACGTTGTTGTTGTTTATTTGACGTAGTTGTTATTGTTGACGTTGTTGTTGTTGTTGTTTATTTGACGTTTTTTTTGTTGTTGATGTTGTTGTTGTTGTTGTTGTTTATTTGACGTTGTTGTTGTTTATTTGACGGTGTTGTTGTTGTTGTTTATTTGACGTTGTTATTGTTGTTGTTGTTGTTGTTGACGTTGTTGTTGTTGTTGTTTATTTGATGTTGTTGTTGTTGACATGGTTGTTGTGGTTTATTTTACGTTGTTGTTGTTTTTGACGTTGTTGTTTATTTGACGTTGTTGTTGTTGTTTATTTGACGTTGTTGTTGTTGTTGACGTTGTTGTTGTTGTTCTTTATTTGACGTTGTTGTTGTTTATTTGACGTTGTTGTTGTTGACGTTGTTGTTGTTGTTATTGTCTATTTGACGTTGTTGTTGTTTATTTGACGTAGTTGTTATTGTTGACGTTGTTGTTGTTGTTGTTTATTTGACGATTTTTTTATTGTTGATGTTGTTGTTGTTGTTGTTGTTTATTTGACGTTGTTGTTGTTTATTTGACGGTGTTGTTGTTGTTGTTGTATATTTGACGTTGTTATTGTTGTTGTTGTTGTTGTTGTTGACGTTGTTGTTGTTGTTGTTGTTTATTTGATGTTGTTGTTGTTGACATGGTTGTTGTGGTTTATTTTACGTTGTTGTTGTTTTTGACGTTGTTGTTTATTTGACGTTGTTGTTGTTGTTTATTTGACGTTGTTGTTGTTGTTGTTGACGTTGTTGTTGTTGTTGTTGTTTATTTGACGTTGTTGTTGTTGTTTATTTGACATTGTTATTGTTGTTGACAGTGTTGTTGTTGTTGTTATTGTTGTTGTTGTTATTTATTTGACGTTGTTGTTGTTGTTGTTTATTTGACGTTGTTGTTGTTGTTGTTGACGTTGTTGTTGTTGTTGTTGTTTATTTGACGTTGTTGTTGTTGACGTTGTTGTTGTTGTTGTTTATTTGACGTCGTTGTTGTTGTTTATTTGACATTGTTGTTGTTGCTGACGTTGTTGTTGTTGTTGTTGTTGTTTATTTGACATTGTTGTTGTTATTGTTGTTGTTGTTGTTGTTTTTTTGACGTTGTTGTTGTTGTTGTTGTTTATTTGACGTTGTTGTTGTTGTTGTTGTTGTTTACTTGACGTTGTTGTTGTTGTTGTTGACGTTGTTGTTGTTGTTGTTTATTTGACGTTGTTGTTGTTGTTTATTTGACGGTGTTGTTGTTGTTATTGTTTATTTGACGTTGTTGTTGTTGTTGTTGACGTTGTTGTTGTTGTTGTTTATTTGACGTTGTTGTTGTTGTTTATTTGACATTATTGTTGTTGTTGACGGTGTTGTTGTTGTTGTTGTTGTTATTGTTGTTGTTGTTGTTGTTTATTTGACGTTGTTGTTGTTTATTTGACGGTATTGTTGTTGTTGTTATTTATTTGACGTTGTTGTTGTTGTTGTTGTTGTTGTTTATTTGACGTTGTTGTTATTGTTGACGTTGTTGTTGTTGTTGTTTATTTGACATTTTTGTTGTTGTTGACATAGTTGTTGTTGTTGTTGTTTATTTGACGTTGTTGCTGTTGTAGAGGTTGTTGTTGTTGTTGTTTATTTGACGTTGTTGTTGTTGTTGTTGTTTATTTGACGTTGTTGTTATTGTTGTTGTTGTTTATTTGACGTTGTTGTTATTGTTGTTGACATTGTTGTAGTTGTTTATTTAATGTTGTTGTTGTTGACATAGTTGTTGTTGTTTATTTCACGTTGTTGTAGTTGTTGACGTTGTTGTTTATTTGACGTTGTTGTTGTTGTTGTTTATTTGACGTTGTTGTTGTTGTTGACGTTGTTGTTGTTGTTTATTTGACGTTGTTGTTGTTGTTGACGTTGTTGTTGTTGTTTATTTGACGTTGTTGTTGTTGTTTATTTGACATTGTTGTTGTTGTTGACGGTGTTGTTGTTATTGTTGTTTATTTGACATTGTTGTTGTTGTTGACGTTGTTGTTGTTTATTTGACGTTGTTGTTGTTGTTGTTGTTGTTTATTTAACGTTGTTGTTGTTTATTTGACATTGTTGTTATTGACGTTGTTGTTGATGTTATTGTTTATTTGACGTTGTTGTTGTTGTTGTTTATTTGACGTAGTTGTTGTTGTTGACGTTGTTGTTGTTGTTGTTGTTTATTTGACGTTTTTGTTGTTGTTGTTTTTGTTGTTGTTTATTTGACGTTGTTGTTGTTATTGTTTATTTGACGTTGTTGTTGTTGTTGTTTATTTGACGTTGTTGTTGTTGTTATTGTTGTTGTTGTTGTTGTTATTTATTTGACGTTGTTGTTGTTGTTTATTTGACGTTGTTGTTGTTGTTGTTGACGTTGTTGTTGTTGTTGTTGTTTATTTGAAGTTGTTGTTGTTGTTGACGTTGTTGTTGTTGTTGTTTATTTGACGTCGTTAGTGTTGTTTATTTGACATTATTGTTGTTGCTGACGTTGTTGTTGTTGTTGTTTATTTGACATTGTTGTTGTTATTGTTGTTGTTGTTGTTGTTTATTTGACGTTGTTGTTGTTGTTTATTTGACGTTGTTGTTGTTGTTGTTGTTTATTTGACGTTGTTGTTGTTGTTGTTGTTTACTTGACGTTGTTGTTGTTGTTGTTGTTGACATTGTTGTTGTTGTTTATTTGACGTTGTTGTTGTTGTTTATTTGACATTGTTGTTGTTGTTATTGTTTATTTGACGTTGTTGTTGTTGTTGTTTATTTAACGTTGTTGTTGTTGTTCTTGACGTTGTTGTTGTTGTTGTTTATTTGACGTTGTTGTTGTTGTTGTTGTTGACGTTGTTCTTGTTGTTGTTTATTTGACGTTGTTGTTGTTGTTTATTTGACGTTGTTGTTGTTGTTGTTTATTTGACGTTGTTGTTGTTGTTGTTGTTTATTTGACGTTGTTGTTGTTGTTGACATAATTGTTGTTGTTGTTTATTTGACGTTGTTGTTTATTTGAGATTGTTGTTGTTGTTGACGGTGTTGTTGTTGTTGTTGTTGTTGTTTATTTGACATTGTTGTTGTTATTGTTGACGTTGTTGTTGTTGTTGACGGTGTTGTTGTTGTTGTGGGTGACATTGTTGTTGTTGTTGTTGTTGTTGTTGTTGTTGTTGTTGTTGTTGTTGTTTATTTGACGTTGTTTTAGTATTGTTGTTTATTTGACATTGTTGTTGTTATTTATTTGACGTTGTTGTGGGTGACATTGTTGTTGTTGTTGTTGTTGTTGTTTATTTGACGTAGTTGTTGTTGTTGACGTTGTTGTTGTTGTTGTTGTTTATTTGACGTTTTTGTTGTTGTTGATGTTGATGTTGTTGTTGCTTATTTGACGTTGTTGTTGTTGTTGTTATTGTTGTTGTTGTTGTTGTTGTTTATTTGACATTGTTGTTGTTGTTATTTATTTGACGTTGTTGTTGTTGTTGTTTATTTGACGTTGTTGTTGTTGACGGTGTTGTTGTTGTTGTTTATTTGACATTGTTGTTGTTGTTGTTGAGGTTTTTGTTGTTTATTTGACGTTGTTGTTGTTTATTTGACATTGTTGTTGTTTATTTGACGTTGTTGTTGTTTATTTGACGTTATTGTTGTTGACGTTGTTGTTGTTGTTATTGTCTATTTGACGTTGTTGTTGTTAATTTGACGTAGTTGTTATTGTTGACGTTGTTGTTGTTGTTGTTGTTTATTTGACGTTTTTTTTGTTGTTGATGTTGTTGTTGTTGTTGTTGTTTATTTGACGTTGTTGTTGTTTATTTGACGGTGTTGTTGTTGTTGTTTATTTGACGTTGTTATTGTTGTTGTTGTTGTTGTTGACGTTGTTGTTGTTGTTGTTTATTTGATGTTGTTGTTGTTGACATGGTTGTTGTGGTTTATTTTACGTTGTTGTTGTTTTTGACGTTGTTGTTTATTTGACGTTGTTGTTGTTGTTTATTTGACGTTGTTGTTGTTGTTGACGTTGTTGTTGTTGTTGTTGTTTATTTGACGTTGTTGTTGTTGTTTATTTGACATTGTTGTTGTTGTTGACGGTGTTGTTGTTGTTGTTGTTGTTTATTTGAAGTTGTTGTTGTTTATTTGACGGTATTGTTGTTGTTGTTGTTTATTTGACGTTGTTGTTGTTGTTGTTATTTATTTGACGTTGTTGTTATTGTTGACGTTGTTGATGTTGTTTATTTGACATTTTTGTTGTTGTTGACATAGTTGTTGTTGTTATTTATTTGACGTTGTTGTTGTTGTTGAGGTATTTGTTGTTGTTGTTGTTGTTTATTTGACGTTGTTGTTGTTGTTGTTGTTTATTTGACGTTGTTGTTGTTGTTGTTGTTTATTTGACGTTGTTGTTTTTGTTGTTTATTTGACGGTGTTGTTGTTGTTGTTGTTGTTGTTATTTATTTGACGTTGTTATTGTTGTTGTTGTTTATTTGACGTTGTTGTTATTGTTTTTGACGTTGTTGTAGTTGTTTATTTAATGTTGTTGTTGTTGACATAGTTGTTGTTGTTTATTTCACGTTGTTGTTGTTGTTGACGTTGTTGTTTATTTGACGTTGTTGTTGTTTATTTGACGTTGTTGTTGTTGTTGTTGACGTTGTTGTTGTTGTTTATTTGATGTTGTTGTTGTTGTTTATTTGACATTGTTGTTGTTGTTGACGGTGTTGTTGTTGTTGTTGTTTTTTTGACATTGTTGTTGTTATTTTTGACGTTGTTGTTGTTTATTTGACGTTGTTGTTGTTGTTGTTGTTCTTTATTTGACGTTGTTGTTGTTTATTTGCGTTGTTGTTATTGACGTTGTTGTTGTTGTTATTGTTTACTTGACGTTGTTGTTGTTGTTTATTTGACGTAGTTGTTGTTGTTGACGTTGTTGTTGTTATTTATTTGACATTTTTGTTGTTGTTGTTTTTGTTGTTGTTTATTTGACGTTGTTGTTGTTATTGTTTATTTGACGTTGTTGTTGTTTTTGTTGTTTATTTGACGTTGTTGTTGTTATTGTTGTTGTTGTTGTTGTTGTTGTTTATTTGACGTGGTTGTTGTTGTTTATTTGACGTTATTGTTGTTGTTGACGTTGTTGTTGTTGTTGTTGTTTATTTGACGTTGTTGTTGTTGTTGACGTTGTTGTTATTGTTGTTTATTTGACGTTGTTGTTGTTGTTTATTTGACATTGTTGTTGTTGCTGACGTTGTTGTTGTTGTTGTTGTTTATTTGACATTGTTGTTGTTATTGTTGTTGTTGTTGTTGTTTATTTGACGTTGTTGTTATTGTTTATTTGACGTTGTTGTTGTTGTTGTTTATTTGACGTTGTTGTTGTTGTTGTTGTTTACTTGACGTTGTTGTTGTTGTTGATGTTGTTGTTGTTGTTGTTGTTTATTTGACGTTGTTGTTGTTGTTGTTTATTTGACATTGTTGTTGTTATTGTTTATTTGACGTTGTTGTTGTTGTTGTTTATTTAACGTTGTTGTTGTTGTTCTTGACGTTGTTGTTGTTGTTTATTTGATGCTGTTGTTGTTGTTGACGTTGTTCTTGTTGTTGTTTATTTGACGTTGTTATTGTTGTTTATTTGACGTTGTTGTTGTTGTTGTTTATTTGACGTTGTTGTTGTTGTTGTTGTTGTTTACTTGACGTTGTTGTTATTATTGACGTTGTTGTTGTTGTTGTTGACATAATTGTTGTTGTTGTTTATTTGACGTTGTTGTTTATTTGAGATTGTTGTTGTTGTTGACGGTGTTGTTGTTGTTGTTGTTTATTTGACATTGTTGATGTTATTGTTGACGTTGTTGTTGTTGTTGACGGTGTTGTTGTTGTTGTGGGTGACATTGTTGTTGTTGTTGTTGTTGTTGTTTATTTGACGTTGTTTTAGTATTGTTGTTTATTTGACATTGTTGTTGTTATTTATTTGACGTTGTTGTGGGTGACATTGTTGTTGTTCTTGTTGTTGTTGTTGTTTATTTGACGTAGTTGTTGTTGTTGACGTTGTTGTTGTTGTTGTTTATTTGACGTTTTTGTTGTTGTTGATGTTGATGTTGTTGTTGCTTATTTGACGTTGTTGTTGTTGTTATTGTTGTTGTTGTTGTTGTTTATTTGACATTGTTGTTGTTGTTATTTATTTGACGTTGTTGTTGTTGTTTATTTGACGTTGTTGTTGTTGACGGTGTTGTTGTTGTTGTTGTTTATTTGACATTGTTGTTGTTGTTGTTGACGTTTTTGTTGTTTATTTGACGTTGTTGTTATTGTTGTTCTTTATTTGACGTTGTTGTTGTTTATTTGACGTTGTTGTTGTTTATTTGACGTTGTTGTTGTTTATTTGACGTTATTGTTGTTGACGTTGTTGTTGTTTATTTGACGTAGTTGTTATTGTTGACATTGTTGTTGTTGTTGTTTATTTGACGTTGTTGTTGTTGTTGTTGTTGTTTACTTGACGTTGTTGTTGTTGTTGTTGACGTTGTTGTTGTTGTTGTTTATTTGACGTTGTTGTTGTTGTTTATTTGACGGTGTTGTTGTTGTTATTGTTTATTTGACGTTGTTGTTGTTGTTGTTGACGTTGTTGTTGTTGTTGTTTATTTGACGTTGTTGTTGTTGTTTATTTGACATTATTGTTGTTGTTGACGGTGTTGTTGTTGTTGTTGTTGTTATTGTTGTTGTTGTTGTTGTTTATTTGACGTTGTTGTTGTTTATTTGACGGTATTGTTGTTGTTGTTATTTATTTGACGTTGTTGTTGTTGTTGTTGTTGTTGTTTATTTGACGTTGTTGTTATTGTTGACGTTGTTGTTGTTGTTGTTTATTTGACATTTTTGTTGTTGTTGACATAGTTGTTGTTGTTGTTGTTTATTTGACGTTGTTGCTGTTGTAGAGGTTGTTGTTGTTGTTGTTTATTTGACGTTGTTGTTGTTGTTGTTGTTTATTTGACGTTGTTGTTATTGTTGTTGTTGTTTATTTGACGTTGTTGTTATTGTTGTTGACATTGTTGTAGTTGTTTATTTAATGTTGTTGTTGTTGACATAGTTGTTGTTGTTTATTTCACGTTGTTGTAGTTGTTGACGTTGTTGTTTATTTGACGTTGTTGTTGTTGTTGTTTATTTGACGTTGTTGTTGTTGTTGACGTTGTTGTTGTTGTTTATTTGACGTTGTTGTTGTTGTTGACGTTGTTGTTGTTGTTTATTTGACGTTGTTGTTGTTGTTTATTTGACATTGTTGTTGTTGTTGACGGTGTTGTTGTTATTGTTGTTTATTTGACATTGTTGTTGTTGTTGACGTTGTTGTTGTTTATTTGACGTTGTTGTTGTTGTTGTTGTTGTTTATTTGACGTTGTTGTTGTTTATTTGACATTGTTGTTATTGACGTTGTTGTTGATGTTATTGTTTATTTGACGTTGTTGTTGTTGTTGTTTATTTGACGTAGTTGTTGTTGTTGACGTTGTTGTTGTTGTTGTTGTTGTTTATTTGATGTTTTTGTTGTTGTTGTTTTTGTTGTTGTTTATTTGACGTTGTTGTTGTTATTGTTTATTTGACGTTGTTGTTGTTGTTGTTTATTTGACGTTGTTGTTGTTGTTATTGTTGTTGTTGTTGTTGTTATTTATTTGACGTTGTTGTTGTTGTTTATTTGACGTTGTTGTTGTTGTTGTTGACGTTGTTGTTGTTGTTGTTGTTTATTTGAAGTTGTTGTTGTTGTTGACGTTGTTGTTGTTGTTGTTTATTTGACGTCGTTAGTGTTGTTTATTTGACATTATTGTTGTTGCTGACGTTGTTGTTGTTGTTGTTGTTGTTTATTTGACATTGTTGTTGTTATTGTTGTTGTTGTTGTTGTTTATTTGACGTTGTTGTTGTTGTTTATTTGACGTTGTTGTTGTTGTTGTTGTTTATTTGACGTTGTTGTTGTTGTTGTTGTTTACTTGACGTTGTTGTTGTTGTTGTTGTTGACATTGTTGTTGTTGTTTATTTGACGTTGTTGTTGTTGTTTATTTGACATTGTTGTTGTTGTTATTGTTTATTTGACGTTGTTGTTGTTGTTGTTTATTTAACGTTGTTGTTGTTGTTCTTGACGTTGTTGTTGTTGTTGTTTATTTGACGTTGTTGTTGTTGTTGTTGTTGACGTTGTTCTTGTTGTTGTTTATTTGACGTTGTTGTTGTTGTTTATTTGACGTTGTTGTTGTTGTTGTTTATTTGACGTTGTTGTTGTTGTTGTTGTTTATTTGACGTTGTTGTTGTTGTTGACATAATTGTTGTTGTTGTTTATTTGACGTTGTTGTTTATTTGAGATTGTTGTTGTTGTTGACGGTGTTGTTGTTGTTGTTGTTGTTTATTTGACATTGTTGTTGTTATTGTTGACGTTGTTGTTGTTGTTGACGGTGTTGTTGTTGTTGTGGGTGACATTGTTGTTGTTGTTGTTGTTGTTGTTGTTGTTGTTGTTGTTGTTGTTGTTTATTTGACGTTGTTTTAGTATTGTTGTTTATTTGACATTGTTGTTGTTATTTATTTGACGTTGTTGTGGGTGACATTGTTGTTGTTGTTGTTGTTGTTGTTGTTTATTTGACGTAGTTGTTGTTGTTGACGTTGTTGTTGTTGTTGTTGTTGTTTATTTGACGTTTTTGTTGTTGTTGATGTTGATGTTGTTGTTGCTTATTTGACGTTGTTGTTGTTGTTGTTATTGTTGTTGTTGTTGTTGTTGTTTATTTGACATTGTTGTTGTTGTTATTTATTTGACGTTGTTGTTGTTGTTGTTTATTTGACGTTGTTGTTGTTGACGGTGTTGTTGTTGTTGTTTATTTGACATTGTTGTTGTTGTTGTTGAGGTTTTTGTTGTTTATTTGACGTTGTTGTTGTTTATTTGACGTTGTTGTTGTTTATTTGACGTTATTGTTGTTGACGTTGTTGTTGTTGTTATTGTCTATTTGACGTTGTTGTTGTTAATTTGACGTAGTTGTTATTGTTGACGTTGTTGTTGTTGTTGTTTATTTGACGTTTTTTTTGTTGTTGATGTTGTTGTTGTTGTTGTTGTTTATTTGACGTTGTTGTTGTTTATTTGACGGTGTTGTTGTTGTTGTTTATTTGACGTTGTTATTGTTGTTGTTGTTGTTGTTGACGTTGTTGTTGTTGTTGTTTATTTGATGTTGTTGTTGTTGACATGGTTGTTGTGGTTTATTTTACGTTGTTGTTGTTTTTGACGTTGTTGTTTATTTGACGTTGTTGTTGTTGTTTATTTGACGTTGTTGTTGTTGTTGACGTTGTTGTTGTTGTTGTTGTTTATTTGACGTTGTTGTTGTTGTTTATTTGACATTGTTGTTGTTGTTGACGGTGTTGTTGTTGTTGTTGTTGTTTATTTGAAGTTGTTGTTGTTTATTTGACGGTATTGTTGTTGTTGTTGTTTAATTGACGTTGTTGTTGTTGTTGTTATTTATTTGACGTTGTTGTTATTGTTGACGTTGTTGATGTTGTTTATTTGACATTTTTGTTGTTGTTGACATAGTTGTTGTTGTTATTTATTTGACGTTGTTGTTGTTGTTGAGGTATTTGTTGTTGTTGTTGTTTATTTGACGTTGTTGTTGTTGTTGTTGTTTATTTGACGTTGTTGTTGTTGTTGTTGTTTATTTGACGTTGTTGTTTTTGTTGTTTATTTGACGGTGTTGTTGTTGTTGTTGTTGTTGTTATTTATTTGACGTTGTTATTGTTGTTGTTGTTTATTTGACGTTGTTGTTATTGTTTTTGACGTTGTTGTAGTTGTTTATTTGATGTTGTTGTTGTTGACATAGTTGTTGTTGTTTATTTCACGTTGTTGTTGTTGTTGACGTTGTTGTTTATTTGACGTTGTTGTTGTTTATTTGACGTTGTTGTTGTTGTTGTTGACGTTGTTGTTGTTGTTTATTTGATGTTGTTGTTGTTGTTTATTTGACATTGTTGTTGTTGTTGACGGTGTTGTTGTTGTTGTTGTTTTTTTGACATTGTTGTTGTTATTGTTGACGTTGTTGTTGTTTATTTGACGTTGTTGTTGTTGTTGTTGTTCTTTATTTGACGTTGTTGTTGTTTATTTGCGTTGTTGTTATTGACGTTGTTGTTGTTGTTATTGTTTACTTGACGTTGTTGTTGTTGTTTATTTGACGTAGTTGTTGTTGTTGACGTTGTTGTTGTTATTTATTTGACATTTTTGTTGTTGTTGTTGTTTTTGTTGTTGTTTATTTGACGTTGTTGTTGTTATTGTTTATTTGACGTTGTTGTTGTTTTTGTTGTTTATTTGACGTTGTTGTTGTTATTGTTGTTGTTGTTGTTGTTGTTTATTTGACGTGGTTGTTGTTGTTTATTTGACGTTATTGTTGTTGTTGACGTTGTTGTTGTTGTTGTTGTTTATTTGACGTTGTTGTTGTTGTTGACGTTGTTGTTATTGTTGTTTATTTGACGTTGTTGTTGTTGTTTATTTGACATTGTTGTTGTTGCTGACGTTGTTGTTGTTGTTGTTGTTTATTTGACATTGTTGTTGTTATTGTTGTTGTTGTTGTTGTTTATTTGACGTTGTTGTTATTGTTTATTTGACGTTGTTGTTGTTGTTGATTATTTGACGTTGTTGTTGTTGTTGTTGTTTACTTGACGTTGTTGTTGTTGTTGATGTTGTTGTTGTTGTTGTTGTTTATTTGACGTTGTTGTTGTTGTTGTTTATTTGACATTGTTGTTGTTGTTATTGTTTATTTGACGTTGTTGTTGTTGTTGTTTATTTAACGTTGTTGTTGTTGTTCTTGACGTTGTTGTTGTTGTTTATTTGATGCTGTTGTTGTTGTTGACGTTGTTCTTGTTGTTGTTTATTTGACGTTGTTGTTGTTGTTTATTTGACGTTGTTGTTGTTGTTGTTGTTTATTTGACGTTGTTGTTGTTGTTATTGTTGTTTACTTGACGTTGTTGTTATTATTGACGTTGTTGTTGTTGTTGTTGACATAATTGTTGTTGTTGTTTATTTGACGTTGTTGTTTATTTGAGATTGTTGTTGTTGTTGACGGTGTTGTTGTTGTTGTTGTTTATTTGACATTGTTGTTGTTATTGTTGACGTTGTTGTTGTTGTTGACGGTGTTGTTGTTGTTGTGGGTGACATTGTTGTTGTTGTTGTTGTTGTTGTTTATTTGACGTTGTTTTAGTATTGTTGTTTATTTGACATTGTTGTTGTTATTTATTTGACGTTGTTGTGGGTGACATTGTTGTTGTTCTTGTTGTTGTTGTTGTTTATTTGACGTAGTTGTTGTTGTTGACGTTGTTGTTGTTGTTGTTTATTTGACGTTTTTGTTGTTGTTGATGTTGATGTTGTTGTTGCTTATTTGACGTTGTTGTTGTTGTTATTGTTGTTGTTGTTGTTGTTTATTTGACATTGTTGTTGTTGTTATTTATTTGACGTTGTTGTTGTTGTTTATTTGACGTTGTTGTTGTTGACGGTGTTGTTGTTGTTGTTGTTTATTTGACATTGTTGTTGTTGTTGTTGACGTTTTTGTTGTTTATTTGACGTTGTTGTTATTGTTGTTCTTTATTTGACGTTGTTGTTGTTTATTTGACGTTGTTGTTGTTTATTTGACGTTGTTGTTGTTTATTTGACGTTATTGTTGTTGACGTTGTTGTTGTTTATTTGACGTAGTTGTTATTGTTGACATTGTTGTTGTTGTTGTTTATTTGACGTTTTTTTTGTTGTTGATGTTGTTGTTGTTGTTGTTTATTTGACGTTGTTGTTGTTTATTTGACGGTATTGTTGTTGTTGTTGTTGTTTATTTGACGTTGTTGTTGTTGTTGTTGTTTATTTGACGTTGTTGTTATTGTTGACGTTGTTGATGTTGTTTATTTGACATTTTTGTTGTTGTTGACATAGTTGTTGTTGTTGTTTATTTGACGTTATTGTTGTTGTTGAGGTATTTGTTGTTGTTGTTGTTTATTTGACGTTGTTGTTGTTGTTGTTTATTTGACGTTGTTGTTGTTGTTGTTTATTTGACGTTGTTGTTGTTGTTTATTTGACGGTGTTGTTGTTGTTGTTGTTGTTTATTTGACGTTGTTATTGTTGTTGTTGTTTATTTGACGTTGTTGTTATTGTTTTTGACGTTGTTGTAGTTGTTTATTTGATGTTGTTGTTGTTGACATAGTTGTTGTTGTTTATTTCACGTTGTTGTTGTTGTTGACGTTGTTGTTTATTTGACGTTGTTGTTGTTGTTGTTGACGTTGTTGTTGTTGTTTATTTGATGTTGTTGTTGTTGTTTATTTGACATTGTTGTTGTTGTTGACGGTGTTGTTGTTGTTGTTTATTTGACATTGTTGTTGTTGTTGTTGACGTTGTTGTTGCTTATTTGACGTTGTTGTTGTTGTTGTTGTTCTTTATTTGACGTTGTTGTTGTTTATTTGACGTTGTTGTTGTTGACGTTGTTGTTGTTGTTATTGTTTATTTGACGCTGTTGTTGTTATTTATTTGACGTAGTTGTTGTTGTTGACGTTGTTGTTGTTGTTGTTATTTATTTGACGTTTTTGTTGTTGTTGTTTTTGTTGTTGTTTATTTGACGTTGTTGTTGTTATTGTTTATTTGACGTTGTTGTTGTTGTTAATTATTTGACGTTGTTGTTGTTGTTATTGTTGTTGTTGTTGTTGTTGTTGTTTATTTGACGTTGTTGTTGTTGTTTAGTTGACGTTGTTGTTGTTGTTGTTGACGTTGTTGTTGTTGTTGTTGTTTATTTGACGTTGTTGTTGTTGTTGATGTTGTTGTTGTTGTTGTTTATTTGACGTTGTTGTTGTTGTTTATTTGACATTGTTGTTGTTGCTAACGTTGTTGTTGTTGTTGTTTATTTGACATTGTTGTTGTTATTGTTGTTGTTGTTGTTGTTGTTGTTTATTTGACGTTGTTGTTGTTGTTTATTTGACGTTGTTGTTGTTGTTGTTGTTTATTTGACGTTGTTGTTATTGTTGTTGTTTACTTGACGTTGTTGTTGTTGTTGACGTTGTTGTTGTTGTTGTTTATTTGACGTTGTTGTTGTTGTTGTTTATTTGACATTGTTGTTGTTGTTATTGTTTATTTGACGTTGTTGTTGTTGTTGTTGTTTATTTAACGTTGTTGTTGTTGTTCTTGACGTTGTTGTTGTTGTTTATTTGACGCTGTTGTTGTTGTTGACGTTGTTCTTGTTGTTGTTTATTTGACGTTGTTGTTGTTGTTTATTTGACGTTGTTGTTGTTGTTGTTTATTTGACGTTATTGTTGTTGTTGTTATTGTTGTTTACTTGACGTTGTTGTTATTATTGACGTTGTTGTTGTTGTTGTTTATTTGACGTTGTTGTTGTTGTTGTTGACATAATTGTTGTTGTTGTTTATTTGACGTTGTTGTTTATTTGAGATTGTTGTTGTTGTTGACGGTGTTGTTGTTGTTGTTGTTGTTGTTTATTTGACATTGTTGTTGTTATTGTTGACGTTGTTGTTGTTGTTGACGGTGTTGTTGTTGTTGTGGGTGACATTGTTGTTGTTGTTGTTGTTGTTGTTTATTTGACGTTGTTTTAGTATTGTTGTTTATTTGACATTGTTGTTGTTATTTATTTGACGTTGTTGTGGGTGACATTGTTGTTGTTGTTGTTGTTGTTGTTTATTTGACATAGTTGTTGTTGTTGACGTTGTTGTTGTTGTTGTTTATTTGACGTTTTTGTTGTTGTTGATGTTGATGTTGTTGTTGCTTATTTGGCGTTGTTGTTGTTGTTATTGTTGTTGTTGTTGTTGTTGTTTATTTGACATTGTTGTTGTTGTTATTTATTTGACGTTGTTGTTGTTGACGGTGTTGCTGTTGTTGTTGTTGTTTATTTGACATTGTTGTTGTTGTTGTTGACGTTTTTGTTGTTTATTTGACGTTGTTGTTGTTGTTGTTGTTCTTTATTTGACGTTGTTGTTGTTTATTTGACGTTGTTGTTGTTTATTTGACGTTGTTGATGTTTATTTGACGTTATTGTTGTTGTTGATGTTGTTGTTGTTGTTATTTATTTGACGTTGTTGTTGTTTATTTGACGGTATTGTTGTTGTTGTTGTTTATTTGACGTTGTTGTTGTTGTTGTTGTTTATTTGACGTTGTTGTTATTGTTGACGTTGTTGATGTTGTTTATTTGACATTTTTGTTGTTGTTGACATAGTTGTTGTTGTTGTTTATTTGACGTTGTTGTTGTTGTTGAGGTATTTGTTGTTGTTGTTGTTTATTTGATGTTGTTGTTGTTGTTGTTTATTTGACGTTGTTGTTGTTGTTGTTGTTTATTTGACGTTGTTGTTGTTGTTTATTTGACAGTGTTGTTGTTGTTGTTGTTGTTTATTTGACGTTGTTATTGTTGTTGTTGTTTATTTGACGTTGTTGTTATTGTTTTTGACGTTGTTGTAGTTGTTTATTTGATGTTGTTGTTGTTGACATAGTTGTTGTTGTTTATTTCACGTTGTTGTTGTTGTTGACGTTGTTGTTTATTTGACGTTGTTGTTGTTTATTTGACGTTGTTGGTGTTGTTGTTGACGTTGTTGTTGTTGTTTATTTGATGTTGTTGTTGTTGTTTATTTGACATTGTTGTTGTTGTTGACGGTGTTGTTGTTGTTGTTGTTTATTTGACATTGTTGTTGTTGTTGTTGACGTTGTTGTTGTTTATTTGACGTTGTTGTTGTTGTTGTTGTTCTTTATTTGACGTTGTTGTTGTTTATTTGACGTTGTTGTTGTTGACGTTGTTGTTGTTGTTATTGTTTATTTGACGTTGTTGTTGTTGTTTATTTGACGTAGTTGTTGTTGTTGACGTTGTTGTTGTTGTTTATTTGACGTAGTTGTTGTTGTTGACGTTGTTGTTGTTGTTATTTATTTGACGTTTTTGTTGTTGTTGTTTTTGTTGTTGTTTATTTGACGTTGTTGTTGTTATTGTTTATTTGACGTTGTTGTTGTTGTTGTTTATTTGACGTTGTTGTTGTTATTGTTGTTGTTGTTGTTGTTTATTTGACGTTGTTGTTGTTGTTTATTTGACGTTGTTGTTGTTGTTGTTGTTGACGTTGTTGTTGTTGTTGTTGTTGACGTTGTTGTTGTTGTTGTTTATTTGACGTTGTTGTTGTTGTTTATTTGACGTTGTTGATGTTGTTTATTTGACATTGTTGTTGTTGCTGACGTTGTTGTTGTTGTTGTTGTTGTTTATTTGACATTGTTGTTGTTATTGTTGTTGTTGTTATTGTTTATTTGACGTTGTTGTTGTTGTTTATTTGACGTTGTTGTTGTTGTTGTTTATTTGACGTTGTTGTTGTTGTTGTTGTTTACTTGACGTTGTTGTTGTTGTTGTTGTTGACGTTGTTGTTGTTGTTGTTTATTTGACGTTGTTGTTGTTGTTTATTTGACATTGTTGTTGTTGTTATTGTTTATTTGACGTTGTTGTTGTTGTTGTTTATTTATTCGACGTTGTTGTTGTTGTTTATTTGACGTTGTTGTTGTTGTTGTTGTTTATTTGACGTTGTTGTTGTTGTTGTTGTTTACTTGACGTTGTTGTTGTTGTTGTTGTTGACGTTGTTGTTGTTGTTTATTTGACATTGTTGTTGTTGTTTATTTGACGTTGTTGTTGTTGTTGTTGTTGTTTATTTGACGTTGTTGTTGTTGTTGTTGTTTACTTGACGTTGTTGTTGTTGTTGTTGACGTTGTTGTTGTTGTTGTTTATTTGACGTTGTTGTTGTTGTTTATTTGACGTTGTTGTTGTTGTTTATTTGACGCTGTTGTTGTTGTTGACGTTGTTCTTGTTGTTGTTTATTTGACGTTGTTGTTGTTGTTTATTTGACGTTGTTGTTGTTGTTGTTGTTTATTTGACGTTGTTGTTGTTTTTGTTGTTGTTGTTTACTTGACGTTGTTGTTATTATTGACGTTGTTATTGTTGTTGTTTATTTGACGTTGTTGTTGTTGTTGTTGACATAATTGTTGTTGTTGTTTATTTGACGTTGTTGTTTATTTGAGATTGTTATTGTTGTTGACGGTGTTGTTGTTGTTGTTGTTGTTGTTGTTTATTTGACATTGTTGTTGTTATTGTTGACGTTGTTGTTGTTGTTGACGGTGTTGTTGTTGTTGTGGGTGACATTGTTGTTGTTGTTGTTGTTGTTGTTTATTTGACGTTGTTTTAGTATTGTTGTTTATTTGACATTGTTGTTGTTATTTATTTGACGTTGTTGTGGGTGACATTGTTGTTGTTGTTGTTGTTGTTGTTGTTGTTTATTTGACGTAGTTGTTGTTGTTGACGTTGTTGTTGTTGTTGTTTATTTGACGTTTTTGTTGTTGTTGATGTTGACGTTGTTGTTGCTTATTTGACGTTGTTGTTGTTGTTGTTATTGTTGTTGTTGTTGTTGTTTATTTGACATTGTTGTTGTTGTTATTTATTTGACGTTGTTGTTGTTGTTTATTTGACGTTGTTGTTGTTGACGGTGTTGTTGTTGTTGTTGTTGTTTATTTGACATTGTTGTTGTTGTTGTTGTTGACGTTTTTGTTGTTTATTTGACGTTGTTGTTGTTGTTGTTGTTCTTTATTTGACGTTGTTGTTGTTTATTTGACGTTGTTGTTGTTGACGTTGTTGTTGTTGTTATTGTCTATTTGACGTTGTTGTTGTTTATTTGACGTAGTTGTTATTGTTGACGTTGTTGTTGTTGTTGTTTATTTGACGATTTTTTTGTTGTTGATGTTGTTGTTGTTGTTGTTGTTTATTTGACGTTGTTGTTGTTTATTTGACGGTGTTGTTGTTGTTGTTGTATATTTGACGTTGTTATTGTTGTTGTTGTTGTTGTTGACGTTGTTGTTGTTGTTGTTTATTTGATGTTGTTGTTGTTGACATGGTTGTTGTGGTTTATTTTACGTTGTTGTTGTTTTTGACGTTGTTGTTTATTTGACGTTGTTGTTGTTGTTTATTTGACGTTGTTGTTGTTGTTGTTGACGTTGTTGTTGTTGTTTATTTGACATTGTTATTGTTGTTGACAGTGTTGTTGTTGTTGTTGTTGTTGTTTATTTGACGTTGTTGTTGTTTATTTGACGGTATTGTTGTTGTTGTTGTTGTTTATTTGACGTTGTTGTTGTTGTTGTTGTTGTTTATTTGACGTTGTTGTTATTGTTGACGTTGTTGATGTTGTTTATTTGACATTTTTGTTGTTGTTGACATAGTTGTTGTTGTTGTTGTTTATTTGACGTTGTTGTTGTTGTTGAGGTTGTTGTTGTTGTTGTTGTTTATTTGACGTTGTTGTTGTTGTTGTTTATTTGACGTTGTTGTTGTTGTTTATTTGACGTTGTTGTTGTTGTTGTTTATTTGACAGTGTTGTTGTTGTTGTTGTTTATTTGACGTTGTTATTGTTGTTGTTGTTTATTTGACGTTGTTGTTATTGTTTTTGACGTTGTTGTAGTTGTTTATTTGATGTTGTTGTTGTTGACATAGTTGTTGTTGTTTATTTCACGTTGTTGTTGTTGTTGACGTTGTTGTTTATTTGACGTTGTTGTTTATTTGACGTTGTTGTTGTTTTTTTGACGTTGTTGTTGTTGTTGTTGACGTTGTTGTTGTTGTTTATTTGATGTTGTTGTTGTTGTTTATTTGACATTGTTGTTGTTGTTGTTGACGTTGTTGTTGTTTATTTGACGTTGTTGTTGTTGTTGTTGTTGTTGTTCTTTATTTGACGTTGTTGTTGTTTATTTGACGTTGTTGTTGTTGTTGTTGTTGTTTATTTGACGTTGTTGTTGTTGTTGTTTACTTGACGTTGTTGTTGTTGTTGTTGTTGACGTTGTTGTTGTTGTTGTTTATTTGACGTTGTTGTTGTTGTTTATTTAACATTGTTGTTGTTGTTATTGTTTATTTGACGTTGTTGTTGTTGTTGTTGTTTATTTAACGTTGTTGTTGTTGTTGTTCTTCACGTTGTTGTTGTTGTTTATTTGACGTTGTTGTTGTTGTTGACGTTGTTCTTGTTGTTGTTTATTTGACGTTGTTGTTGTTGTTTATTTGACGTTGTTGTTGTTGTTGTTGTTTATTTGACGTTGTTGTTGTTGTTGTTGTTGTTTACTTGACGTTGTTGTTATTATTGACGTTGTTGTTGTTGTTGTTTATTTGACGTTGTTGTTGTTGTTGTTGACATAATTGTTGTTGTTGTTTATTTGACGTTGTGGTTTATTTGAGATTGTTGTTGTTGTTGACGGTGTTGTTGTTGTTGTTGTTGTTGTTTATTTGACATTGTTGTTGTTATTGTTGTCGTTGTTGTTGTTGTTGACGGTGTTGTTGTTGTTGTGGGTGACATTGTTGTTGTTGTTGTTGTTTATTTGACGTTGTTTTAGTATTGTTGTTTATTTGACATTGTTGTTGTTATTTATTTGACGTTGTTGTGGGTGACATTGTTGTTGTTGTTGTTGTTGTTGTTGTTTATTTGACGTAGTTGTTGTTGTTGACGTTGTTGTTGTTGTTGTTGTTTATTTGACGTTTTTGTTGTTGTTGATGTTGACGTTGTTGTTGCTTATTTGACGTTGTTATTGTTGTTGTTGTTATTGTTGTTGTTGTTGTTGTTGTTTATTTGACATTGTTGTTGTTGTTATTTATTTGACGTTGTTGTTGTTGTTTATTTGACGTTGTTTTAGTATTGTTGTTTATTTGACATTGTTGTTGTTATTTATTTGACGTTGTTGTGGGTGACATTGTTGTTGTTGTTGTTGTTGTTGTTGTTTATTTGACGTAGTTGTTGTTGTTGACGTTGTTGTTGTTGTTGTTTATTTGACGTTTTTGTTGTTGTTGATGTTGATGTTGTTGTTGCTTATTTGACGTTGTTGTTGTTGTTATTGTTGTTGTTGTTGTTGTTGTTTATTTGACATTGTTGTTGTTGTTATTTATTTGACGTTGTTGTTGTTGACGGTGTTGTTGTTGTTGTTGTTGTTTTTTTGACATTGTTGTTGTTGTTGTTGACGTTTTTGTTGTTTATTTGACGTTGTTGTTGTTGTTGTTGTTCTTTATTTGACGTTGTTGTTGTTTATTTGACGTTGTTGTTGTTTATTTGACGTTGTTGATGTTTATTTGACGTTATTGTTGTTGTTGATGTTGTTGTTGTTGTTATTTATTTGACGTTGTTGTTGTTTATTTGACGTTATTGTTGTTGTTGTTGTTTATTTGACGTTGTTGTTGTTGTTGTTTATTTGACGTTGTTGTTATTGTTGACGTTGTTGATGTTGTTTATTTGACATTTTTGTTGTTGTTGATATAGTTGTTGTTGTTGTTTATTTGACGTTGTTGTTGTTGTTGAGGTATTTGTTGTTGTTGTTGTTTATTTGACGTTGTTGTTGTTGTTGTTTATTTGACGTTGTTGTTGTTGTTGTTGTTTATTTGACGTTGTTGTTGTTGTTGTTTATTTGACGGTGTTGTTGTTGTTGTTGTTTATTTGACGTTGTTATTGTTGTTGTTGTTTATTTGACGTTGTTGTTATTGTTTTTGACGTTGTTGTAGTTGTTTATTTGATGTTGTTGTTGTTGACATAGTTGTTGTTGTTTATTTCACGTTGTTGTTGTTGTTGACGTTGTTGTTTATTTGACGTTGTTGTTGTTTATTTGACGTTGTTGGTGTTGTTGTTGACGTTGTTGTTGTTGTTTATTTGATGTTGTTGTTGTTGTTTATTTGACATTGTTGTTGTTGTTGACGGTGTTGTTGTTGTTGTTGTTTATTTGACATTGTTGTTGTTGTTGTTGACGTTGTTGTTGTTTATTTGACGTTGTTGTTGTTGTTGTTGTTCTTTATTTGACGTTGTTGTTGTTTATTTGACGTTGTTGTTGTTGACGTTGTTGTTGTTGTTATTGTTTATTTGACGTTGTTGTTGTTGTTTATTTGACGTAGTTGTTGTTGTTGACGTTGTTGTTGTTGTTTATTTGACGTAGTTGTTGTTGTTGACGTTGTTGTTGTTGTTATTTATTTGACGTTTTTGTTGTTGTTGTTTTTGTTGTTGTTTATTTGACGTTGTTGTTGTTATTGTTTATTTGACGTTGTTGTTGTTGTTGTTTATTTGACGTTGTTGTTGTTGTTATTGTTGTTGTTGTTGTTTATTTGACGTTGTTGTTGTTGTTTATTTGACGTTGTTGTTGTTGTTGTTGTTGACGTTGTTGTTGTTGTTGTTGTTGACGTTGTTGTTGTTGTTGTTTATTTGACGTTGTTGTTGTTGTTTATTTGACGTTGTTGATGTTGTTTATTTGACATTGTTGTTGTTGCTGACGTTGTTGTTGTTGTTGTTGTTGTTTATTTGACATTGTTGTTGTTATTGTTGTTGTTGTTATTGTTTATTTGACGTTGTTGTTGTTGTTTATTTGACGTTGTTGTTGTTGTTGTTTATTTGACGTTGTTGTTGTTGTTGTTGTTTACTTGACGTTGTTGTTGTTATTGTTGTTGACGTTGTTGTTGTTGTTGTTTATTTGACGTTGTTGTTGTTGTTTATTTGACATTGTTGTTGTTGTTATTGTTTATTTGACGTTGTTGTTGTTGTTGTTTATTTATTCGACGTTGTTGTTGTTGTTTATTTGACGTTGTTGTTGTTGTTGTTGTTTATTTGACGTTGTTGTTGTTGTTGTTGTTTACTTGACGTTGTTGTTGTTGTTGTTGTTGACGTTGTTGTTGTTGTTTATTTGACATTGTTGTTGCTGTTTATTTGACGTTGTTGTTGTTGTTGTTGTTGTTTATTTGACGTTGTTGTTGTTGTTGTTGTTTACTTGACGTTGTTGTTGTTGTTGTTGACGTTGTTGTTGTTGTTGTTTATTTGACGTTGTTGTTGTTGTTTATTTGACGTTGTTGTTGTTGTTTATTTGACGCTGTTGTTGTTGTTGACGTTGTTCTTGTTGTTGTTTATTTGACGTTGTTGTTGTTGTTTATTTGACGTTGTTGTTGTTGTTGTTTATTTGACGTTGTTGTTGTTTTTGTTGTTGTTGTTTACTTGACGTTGTTGTTATTATTGACGTTGTTATTGTTGTTGTTTATTTGACGTTGTTGTTGTTGTTGTTGACATAATTGTTGTTGTTGTTTATTTGACGTTGTGGTTTATTTGAGATTGTTATTGTTGTTGACGGTGTTGTTGTTGTTGTTGTTGTTGTTGTTGTTTATTTGACATTGTTGTTGTTATTGTTGACGTTGTTGTTGTTGTTGACGGTGTTGTTGTTGTTGTGGGTGACATTGTTGTTGTTGTTGTTGTTGTTGTTTATTTGACGTTGTTTTAGTATTGTTGTTTATTTGACATTGTTGTTGTTATTTATTTGACGTTGTTGTGGGTGACATTGTTGTTGTTGTTGTTGTTGTTGTTGTTGTTTATTTGACGTAGTTGTTGTTGTTGACGTTGTTGTTGTTGTTGTTTATTTGACGTTTTTGTTGTTGTTGATGTTGACGTTGTTGTTGCTTATTTGACGTTGTTGTTGTTGTTGTTATTGTTGTTGTTGTTGTTGTTTATTTGACATTGTTGTTGTTGTTATTTATTTGACGTTGTTGTTGTTGTTTATTTGACGTTGTTGTTGTTGACGGTGTTGTTGTTGTTGTTGTTGTTTATTTGACATTGTTGTTGTTGTTGTTGACGTTTTTGTTGTTTATTTGACGTTGTTGTTGTTGTTGTTGTTCTTTATTTGACGTTGTTGTTGTTTATTTGACGTTGTTGTTGTTGACGTTGTTGTTGTTGTTATTGTCTATTTGACGTTGTTGTTGTTTATTTGACGTAGTTGTTATTGTTGACGTTGTTGTTGTTGTTGTTTATTTGACGATTTTTTTGTTGTTGATGTTGTTGTTGTTGTTGTTGTTTATTTGACGTTGTTGTTGTTTATTTGACGGTGTTGTTGTTGTTGTTGTATATTTGACGTTGTTATTGTTGTTGTTGTTGTTGTTGACGTTGTTGTTGTTGTTGTTTATTTGATGTTGTTGTTGTTGACATGGTTGTTGTGGTTTATTTTACGTTGTTGTTGTTTTTGACGTTGTTGTTTATTTGACGTTGTTGTTGTTGTTTATTTGACGTTGTTGTTGTTGTTGTTGACGTTGTTGTTGTTGTTTATTTGACATTGTTATTGTTGTTGACAGTGTTGTTGTTGTTGTTGTTGTTGTTTATTTGACGTTGTTGTTGTTTATTTGACGGTATTGTTGTTGTTGTTGTTGTTTATTTGACGTTGTTGTTGTTGTTGTTGTTGTTTATTTGACGTTGTTGTTATTGTTGACGTTGTTGATGTTGTTTATTTGACATTTTTGTTGTTGTTGACATAGTTGTTGTTGTTGTTGTTTATTTGACGTTGTTGTTGTTGTTGAGGTTGTTGTTGTTGTTGTTGTTTATTTGACGTTGTTGTTGTTGTTGTTTATTTGACGTTGTTGTTGTTGTTTATTTGACGTTGTTGTTGTTGTTGTTTATTTGACAGTGTTGTTGTTGTTGTTGTTTATTTGACGTTGTTATTGTTGTTGTTGTTTATTTGACGTTGTTGTTATTGTTTTTGACGTTGTTGTAGTTGTTTATTTGATGTTGTTGTTGTTGACATAGTTGTTGTTGTTTATTTCACGTTGTTGTTGTTGTTGACGTTGTTGTTTATTTGACGTTGTTGTTTATTTGACGTTGTTGTTGTTTTTTTGACGTTGTTGTTGTTGTTGTTGACGTTGTTGTTGTTGTTTATTTGATGTTGTTGTTGTTGTTTATTTGACATTCTTGTTGTTGTTGTTGACGTTGTTGTTGTTTATTTGACGTTGTTGTTGTTGTTGTTGTTGTTCTTTATTTGACGTTGTTGTTGTTTATTTGACGTTGTTGTTGTTGTTGTTGTTGTTTATTTGACGTTGTTGTTGTTGTTGTTTACTTGACGTTGTTGTTGTTGTTGTTGTTGACGTTGTTGTTGTTGTTGTTTATTTGACGTTGTTGTTGTTGTTTATTTAACATTGTTGTTGTTGTTATTGTTTATTTGACGTTGTTGTTGTTGTTGTTGTTTATTTAACGTTGTTGTTGTTGTTGTTCTTCACGTTGTTGTTGTTGTTTATTTGACGTTGTTGTTGTTGTTGACGTTGTTCTTGTTGTTGTTTATTTGACGTTGTTGTTGTTGTTTATTTGACGTTGTTGTTGTTGTTGTTTATTTGACGTTGTTGTTGTTGTTGTTGTTGTTTACTTGACGTTGTTGTTATTATTGACGTTGTTGTTGTTGTTGTTTATTTGACGTTGTTGTTGTTGTTGTTGACATAATTGTTGTTGTTGTTTATTTGACGTTGTGGTTTATTTGAGATTGTTGTTGTTGTTGACGGTGTTGTTGTTGTTGTTGTTGTTGTTTATTTGACATTGTTGTTGTTATTGTTGACGTTGTTGTTGTTGTTGACGGTGTTGTTGTTGTTGTGGGTGACATTGTTGTTGTTGTTGTTGTTTATTTGACGTTGTTTTAGTATTGTTGTTTATTTGACATTGTTGTTGTTATTTATTTGACGTTGTTGTGGGTGACATTGTTGTTGTTGTTGTTGTTGTTGTTGTTTATTTGACGTAGTTGTTGTTGTTGACGTTGTTGTTGTTGTTGTTGTTTATTTGACGTTTTTGTTGTTGTTGATGTTGACGTTGTTGTTGCTTATTTGACGTTGTTATTGTTGTTGTTGTTATTGTTGTTGTTGTTGTTGTTGTTTATTTGACATTGTTGTTGTTGTTATTTATTTGACGTTGTTGTTGTTGTTTATTTGACGTTGTTTTAGTATTGTTGTTTATTTGACATTGTTGTTGTTATTTATTTGACGTTGTTGTGGGTGACATTGTTGTTGTTGTTGTTGTTGTTGTTGTTTATTTGACGTAGTTGTTGTTGTTGTTGTTGACGTTGTTGTTGTTGTTGTTTATTTGACGTTTTTGTTGTTGTTGATGTTGATGTTGTTGTTGCTTATTTGACGTTGTTGTTGTTGTTATTGTTGTTGTTGTTGTTGTTTATTTGACATTGTTGTTGTTGTTATTTATTTGACGTTGTTGTTGTTGACGGTGTTGTTGTTGTTGTTGTTTTTTTGACATTGTTGTTGTTGTTGTTGACGTTTTTGTTGTTTATTTGACGTTGTTGTTGTTGTTGTTGTTCTTTATTTGACGTTGTTGTTGTTTATTTGACGTTGTTGTTGTTTATTTGACGTTGTTGATGTTTATTTGACGTTATTGTTGTTGTTGATGTTGTTGTTGTTGTTATTTATTTGACGTTGTTGTTGTTTATTTGACGGTATTGTTGTTGTTGTTGTTTATTTGACGTTGTTGTTGTTGTTGTTTATTTGACGTTGTTGTTATTGTTGACGTTGTTGATGTTGTTTATTTGACATTTTTGTTGTTGTTGACATAGTTGTTGTTGTTGTTTATTTGACGTTGTTGTTGTTGTTGAGGTATTTGTTGTTGTTGTTGTTTATTTGACGTTGTTGTTGTTGTTGTTTATTTGACGTTGTTGTTGTTGTTGTTGTTTATTTGACGTTGTTGTTGTTGTTTATTTGACGGTGTTGTTGTTGTTGTTGTTTATTTGACGTTGTTATTGTTGTTGTTGTTTATTTGACGTTGTTGTTATTGTTTTTGACGTTGTTGTAGTTGTTTATTTGATGTTGTTGTTGTTGACATAGTTGTTGTTGTTTATTTCACGTTGTTGTTGTTGTTGACGTTGTTGTTTATTTGACGTTGTTGTTGTTTATTTGACGTTGTTGGTGTTGTTGTTGACGTTGTTGTTGTTGTTTATTTGATGTTGTTGTTGTTGTTTATTTGACATTGTTGTTGTTGTTGACGGTGTTGTTGTTGTTGTTGTTTATTTGACATTGTTGTTGTTGTTGACGTTGTTGTTGTTTATTTGACGTTGTTGTTGTTGTTGTTGTTGTTCATTATTTGACGTTGTTGTTGTTTATTTGACGTTGTTGTTGTTGACGTTGTTGTTGTTGTTATTGTTTATTTGACGTTGTTGTTGTTGTTTATTTGACGTAGTTGTTGTTGTTGACGTTGTTGTTGTTTTTGTTGTTGTTTATTTGACGTTGTTGTTGTTATTGTTTATTTGACGTTGTTGTTGTTGTTGTTGTTGTTTATTTGACGTTGTTGTTGTTGTTATTGTTGTTGTTGTTGTTGTTTATTTGACGTTGTTGTTGTTGTTTATTTGACGTTGTTGTTGTTGTTTATTTGACGTTGTTGTTGTTGTTTATTTGACGTTGTTGTTGTTGTTGTTGTTGACGTTGTTGTTGTTGTTGTTTATTTCACGTTGTTGTTGTTGTTTATTTGACGTTGTTGATGTTGTTAATTTGACATTGTTGTTGTTGCTGACGTTGTTGTTGTTGTTGTTGTTGTTTATTTGACATTGTTGTTGTTATTGTTGTTGTTGTTATTGTTTATTTGACGTTGTTGTTGTTGTTTATTTGACGTTGTTGTTGTTGTTGTTGTTTATTTGACGTTGTTGTTGTTGTTGTTGTTTACTTGACGTTGTTGTTGTTGTTGTTGTTGACGTTGTTGTTGTTGTTGTTTATTTGACGTTGTTGTTGTTGTTTATTTGACATTGTTGTTGTTGTTATTGTTTATTTGACATTTTTGTTGTTGTTGACATAGTTGTTGTTGTTGTTGTTTATTTGACGTTGTTGTTGTTGTTGAGGTTGTTGTTGTTGTTGTTGTTTATTTGACGTTGTTGTTGTTGTTGTTTATTTGACGTTGTTGTTGTTGTTTATTTGACGTTGTTGTTGTTGTTGTTTATTTGACAGTGTTGTTGTTGTTGTTGTTTATTTGACGTTGTTATTGTTGTTGTTGTTTATTTGACGTTGTTGATATTGTTTTTGACGTTGTTGTAGTTGTTTATTTGATGTTGTTGTTGTTGACATAGTTGTTGTTGTTTATTTCACGTTGTTGTTGTTGTTGACGTTGTTGTTTATTTGACGTTGTTGTTTATTTGACGTTGTTGTTGTTTTTTTGACGTTGTTGTTGTTGTTGTTGACGTTGTTGTTGTTGTTTATTTGATGTTGTTGTTGTTGTTTATTTGACATTGTTGTTGTTGTTGTTGACGTTGTTGTTGTTTATTTGACGTTGTTGTTGTTGTTGTTCTTTATTTGACGTTGTTGTTCTTTATTTGACGTTGTTGTTGTTGTTGTTGTTGTTTATTTGACGTTGTTGTTGTTGTTGTTGTTTACTTGACGTTGTTGTTGTTGTTGTTGTTGTTGACGTTGTTGTTGTTGTTGTTTATTTGACGTTGTTGTTGTTGTTTATTTAACATTGTTGTTGTTGTTATTGTTTATTTGACGTTGTTGTTGTTGTTGTTTATTTAACGTTGTTGTTGTTGTTGTTCTTCACGTTGTTGTTGTTGTTTATTTGACGTTGTTGTTGTTGTTGACGTTGTTCTTGTTGTTGTTTATTTGACGTTGTTGTTGTTGTTTATTTGACGTTGTTGTTGTTGTTGTTGTTTATTTGACGTTGTTGTTGTTGTTGTTGTTGTTTACTTGACGTTGTTGTTATTATTGACGTTGTTGTTGTTGTTGTTTATTTGACGTTGTTGTTGTTGTTGTTGACATAATTGTTGTTGTTGTTTATTTGACGTTGTGGTTTATTTTAGATTGTTGTTGTTGTTGACGGTGTTGTTGTTGTTGTTGTTGTTGTTGTTTATTTGACATTGTTGTTGTTATTGTTGACGTTGTTGTTGTTGACGGTGTTGTTGTTGTTGTGGGTGACATTGTTGTTGTTGTTGTTGTTGTTGTTGTTGTTTATTTGACGTTGTTTTAGTATTGTTGTTTATTTGACATTGTTGTTGTTATTTATTTGACGTTGTTGTGGGTGACATTGTTGTTGTTGTTGTTGTTGTTGTTGTTTATTTGACGTAGTTGTTGTTGTTGACGTTGTTGTTGTTGTTGTTGTTTATTTGACGTTTTTTTTGTTGTTGATGTTGACGTTGTTGTTGCTTATTTGACGTTGTTATTGTTGTTGTTGTTATTGTTGTTGTTGTTGTTGTTGTTTATTTGACATTGTTGTTGTTGTTGTTATTTATTTGACGTTGTTGTTGTTGTTTATTTGACGTTGTTTTAGTATTGTTGTTTATTTGACATTGTTGTTGTTATTTATTTGACGTTGTTGTGGGTGACATTGTTGTTGTTGTTGTTGTTGTTGTTTATTTGACGTAGTTGTTGTTGTTGACGTTGTTGTTGTTGTTGTTTATTTGACGTTTTTGTTGTTGTTGATGTTGATGTTGTTGTTGCTTATTTGACGTTGTTGTTGTTGTTATTGTTGTTGTTGTTGTTGTTGTTTATTTGACATTGTTGTTGTTGTTATTTATTTGACGTTGTTGTTGTTGACGGTGTTGTTGTTGTTGTTGTTGTTTATTTGACATTGTTGTTGTTGTTGTTGACGTTTTTGTTGTTTATTTGACGTTGTTGTTGTTGTTGTTGTTGTTCTTTATTTGACGTTGTTGTTGTTTATTTGACGTTGTTGTTGTTTATTTGACGTTGTTGATGTTTATTTGACGTTATTGTTGTTGTTGATGTTGTTGTTGTTGTTATTTATTTGACGTTGTTGTTGTTTATTTGACGGTATTGTTGTTGTTGTTGTTTATTTGACGTTGTTGTTGTTGTTGTTGTTTATTTGACGTTGTTGTTATTGTTGACGTTGTTGATGTTGTTTATTTGACATTTTTGTTGTTGTTGACATAGTTGTTGTTGTTGTTTATTTGACGTTGTTGTTGTTGTTGAGGTATTTGTTGTTGTTGTTGTTTATTTGACGTTGTTGTTGTTGTTGTTTATTTGACGTTGTTGTTGTTTTTTATTTGACGTTGTTGTTGTTGTTGTTTATTTGACGGTGTTGTTGTTGTTGTTGTTTATTTGACGTTGTTATTGTTGTTGTTGTTTATTTCACGTTGTTGTTATTGTTTTTGACGTTGTTGTAGTTGTTTATTTGATGTTGTTGTTGTTGACATAGTTGTTGTTGTTTATTTCACGTTGTTGTTGTTGTTGACGTTGTTGTTTATTTGACGTTGTTGTTGTTTATTTGACGTTGTTGGTGTTGTTGTTGACGTTGTTGTTGTTGTTTATTTGATGTTGTTGTTGTTGTTTATTTGACATTGTTGTTGTTGTTGACGGTGTTGTTGTTGTTGTTGTTTATTTGACATTGTTGTTGTTGTTGACGTTGTTGTTGTTTATTTGACGTTGTTGTTGTTGTTGTTGTTGTTGTTGTTTATTTGACGTTGTTGTTGTTTATTTGACGTTGTTGTTGTTGACGTTGTTGTTGTTGTTATTGTTTATTTGACGTTGTTGTTGTTGTTTATTTGACGTAGTTGTTGTCGTTGACGTTGTTGTTGTTGTTATTTATTTGACGTTTTTGTTGTTGTTGTTTTTGTTATTGTTTATTTGACGTTGTTGTTGTTATTGGTTATTTGACGTTGTTGTTGTTGTTGTTTATTTGACGTTGTTGTTGTTGTTATTGTTGTTGTTGTTGTTGTTGTTGTTTATTTGACGTTGTTGTTGTTGTTTATTTGACGTTGTTGTTGTTGTTGTTGTTGACGTTGTTGTTGTTGTTGTTTATTTGACGTTGTTGTTGTTGTTTATTTGACGTTGTTGATGTTGTTTATTTGACATTGTTGTTGTTGCTGACGTTGTTGTTGTTGTTGTTGTTGTTTATTTGACATTGTTGTTGTTATTGTTGTTGTTGTTATTGTTTATTTGACGTTGTTGTTGTTGTTTATTTGACGTTGTTGTTGTTGTTGTTGTTTATTTGACGTTGTTGTTGTTGTTGTTGTTTACTTGACGTTGTTGTTGTTGTTGTTGTTGACGTTGTTGTTGTTGTTGTTTATTTGACGTTGTTGTTGTTGTTTATTTGACATTGTTGTTGTTGTTATTGTTTATTTGACGTTGTTGTTGTTGTTGTTGTTTATTTATTTGACGTTGTTGTTGTTGTTTATTTGACGTTGTTGTTGTTGTTTATTTGACGTTGTTGTTGTTGTTGTTGTTTACTTGACGTTGTTGTTGTTGTTGTTGACGTTGTTGTTGTTGTTGTTTATTTGACGTTGTTGTTGTTGTTTATTTGACGTTGTTGTTGTTGTTGTTGTTTATTTGACGTTGTTGTTGTTGTTGTTGTTTACTTGACGTTGTTGTTGTTGTTGTTGTTGACGTTGTTGTTGTTGTTGTTTATTTGACGTTGTTGTTGTTGTTTATTTGACGTTGTTGTTGTTGTTTATTTGACGCTGTTGTTGTTGTTGACGTTGTTCTTGTTGTTGTTTATTTGACGTTGTTGTTGTTGTTTATTTGACGTTGTTGTTGTTGTTGTTTATTTGACGTTGTTGTTGTTGTTGTTGTTTACTTGACGTTGTTGTTATTATTGACGTTGTTGTTGTTGTTGTTTATTTGACGTTGTTGTTGTTGTTGTTGACATAATTGTTGTTGTTGTTTATTTGACGTTGTGGTTTATTTGAGATTGTTGTTGTTGTTGACGGTGTTGTTGTTGTTGTTGTTGTTGTTTATTTGACATTGTTGTTGTTATTGTTGACGTTGTTGATGTTGTTGACGGTGTTGTTGTTGTTGTGGGTGACATTGTTGTTGTTGTTGTTGTTGTTGTTGTTGTTGTTGTTTATTTGACGTTGTTTTAATATTGTTGTTTATTTGACATTGTTGTTGTTATTTATTTGACGTTGTTGTGGGTGACATTGTTGTTGTTGTTGTTGTTGTTGTTTATTTGACGTAGTTGTTGTTGTTGACGTTGTTGTTGTTGTTGTTTATTTGACGTTTTTGTTGTTGTTGATGTTGACGTTGTTGTTGCTTATTTGACGTTGTTGTTGTTGTTGTTGTTATTGTTGTTGTTGTTGTTGTTGTTTATTTGACATTGTTGTTGTTGTTATTTATTTGACGTTGTTGTTGTTGTTTATTTGACGTTGTTGTTGTTGACGGTGTTGTTGTTGTTGTTGTTGTTTATTTGACATTGTTGTTGTTGTTGTTGTTGACATTTTTGTTGTTTATTTGACGTTGTTGTTGTTGTTGTTGTTATTTATTTGACGTTGTTGTTGTTTATTTGACGTTGTTGTTGTTGACGTTGTTGTTGTTGTTATTGTCTATTTGACGTTGTTGTTGTTTATTTGACGTAATTGTTATTGTTGACGTTGTTGTTGTTGTTGTTTATTTGACGATTTTTTTGTTGTTGATGTTGTTGTTGTTGTTGTTGTTTATTTGACGTTGTTGTTGTTTATTTGACGGTGTTGTTGTTGTTGTTGTATATTTGACGTTGTTATTGTTGTTGTTGTTGTTGTTGTTGACGTTGTTGTTGTTGTTGTTGTTTATTTGATGTTGTTGTTGTTGACATGGTTGTTGTGGTTTATTTTACGTTGTTGTTGTTTTTGACGTTGTTGTTTATTTGACGTTGTTGTTGTTGTTTATTTGACGTTGTTGTTGTTGTTGACGTTGTTGTTGTTGTTGTTTATTTGACGTTGTTGTTGTTGTTTATTTGACATTGTTATTGTTGTTGACGGTGTTGTTGTTGTTGTTGTTGTTGTTGTTGTTTATTTGACGTTGTTGTTGTTTATTTGACGGTATTGTTGTTGTTGTTGTTGTTTATTTGACGTTGTTGTTGTTGTTGTTGTTGTTTATTTGACGTTGTTGTTATTGTTGACGTTGTTGATGTTGTTTATTTGACATTTTTGTTGTTGTTGACATAGTTGTTGTTGTTGTTGTTTATTTGACGTTGTTGTTTTTGTTGAGGTTGTTGTTGTTGTTGTTGTTGTTTATTTGACGTTGTTGTTGTTGTTGTTGTTTATTTGACGTTGTTGTTGTTGTTTATTTGACGTTGTTGTTGTTGTTGTTTATTTGACAGTGTTGTTGTTGTTGTTGTTTATTTGACGTTGTTATTGTTGTTGTTGTTTATTTGACGTTGTTGTTATTGTTTTTGACGTTGTTGTAGTTGTTTATTTGATGTTGTTGTTGTTGACATAGTTGTTGTTGTTTATTTCACGTTGTTGTTGTTGTTGACGTTGTTGTTTATTTGACGTTGTTGTTTATTTGACGTTGTTGTTGTTTTTTTGACGTTGTTGTTGTTGTTGTTGACGTTGTTGTTGTTGTTTATTTGATGTTGTTGTTGTTGTTTATTTGACATTGTTGTTGTTGTTGACGTTGTTGTTGTTTATTTGACGTTGTTGTTGTTGTTGTTGTTCTTTATTTGACGTTGTTGTTGTTGTTGTTGTTTATTTGACGTTGTTGTTGTTGTTGTTTACTTGACGTTGTTGTTGTTAATGTTGACGTTGTTGTTGTTTTTGTTTATTTGACGTTGTTGTTGTTGTTTATTTGACATTGTTGTTGTTGTTATTGTTTATTTGACGTTGTTGTTGTTGTTGTTTTTGTTTATTTAACGTTGTTGTTGTTGTTGTTCTTCACGTTGTTGTTGTTGTTTATTTGACGCTGTTGTTGTTGTTGACGTTGTTCTTGTTGTTGTTTATTTGACGTTGTTGTTGTTGTTTATTTGACGTTGTTGTTGTTGTTGTTTATTTGACGTTGTTGTTGTTGTTGTTGACATAATTGTTGTTGTTGTTTATTTGACGTTGTGGTTTATTTGAGATTGTTGTTGTTGTTGACGGTGTTGTTGTTGTTGTTGTTGTTGTTGTTTATTTGACATTGTTGTTGTTATTGTTGACGTTGTTGTTGTTGTTGACGGTGTTGTTGTTGTTGTGGGTGACATTGTTGTTGTTGTTGTTGTTGTTGTTGTTGTTTATTTGACGTTGTTTTAGTATTGTTGTTTATTTGACATTGTTGTTGTTATTTATTTGACGTTGTTGTGGGTGACATTGTTGTTGTTGTTGTTGTTGTTGTTGTTTATTTGACGTAGTTGTTGTTGTTGACGTTGTTGTTGTTGTTGTTTATTTGACGTTTTTGTTGTTGTTGATGTTGACGTTGTTGTTGCTTATTTGACGTTGTTGTTGTTGTTGTTGTTATTGTTGTTGTTGTTGTTGTTGTTTATTTGACATTGTTGTTGTTGTTATTTATTTGACGTTGTTGTTGTTGTTTATTTGACGTTGTTGTTGTTGACGGTGTTGTTGTTGTTGTTGTTTATTTGACATTGTTGTTGTTGTTGTTGACGTTTTTGTTGTTTATTTGACGTTGTCGTTGTTGTTGTTGTTCTTTATTTGACGTTGTTGTTGTTTATTTGACGTTGTTGTTGTTTATTTGACGTTGTTGTTGTTGACGTTGTTGTTGTTGTTATTGTCTATTTGACGTTGTTGTTGTTTATTTGACGTAGTTGTTATTGTTGACGTTGTTGTTGTTGTTGTTTATTTGACGATTTTTTTGTTGTTGATGTTGTTGTTGTTGTTGTTGTTTATTTGACGTTGTTGTTGTTTATTTGACGGTGTTGTTGTTGTTGTTGTTTATTTGACGTTGTTATTGTTGTTGTTGTTGTTGACGTTGTTGTTGTTGTTGTTGTTTATTTGATGTTGTTGTTGTTGACATGGTTGTTGTGGTTTATTTTACGTTGTTGTTGTTTTTGACGTTGTTGTTTATTTGACGTTGTTGTTGTTGTTGTTTATTTGACGTTGTTGTTGTTGTTGACGTTGTTGTTGTTGTTGTTTATCTGACGTTGTTGTTGTTGTTTATTTGACATTGTTATTGTTGTTGACGGTGTTGTTGTTGTTGTTGTTCTTTATTTGACGTTGTTGTTGTTTATTTGACGGTATTGTTGTTGTTGTTGTTTATTTGACGTTGTTGTTGTTGTTGTTGTTTATTTGACGTTGTTGTTATTGTTGACGTTGTTGATGTTGTTTATTTGACATTTTTGTTGTTGTTGACATAGTTGTTGTTGTTGTTGTTTATTTGACGTTGTTGTTGTTGTTGTTGAGGTTGTTGTTGTTGTTGTTGTTGTTTATTTGACGTTGTTGTTGTTGTTGTTTATTTGACGTTGTTGTTGTTGTTGTTTATTTGACGTTGTTGTTGTTGTTGTTTATTTGACAGTGTTGTTGTTGTTGTTATTGTTGTTTATTTGACGTTGTTATTATTGTTGTTGTTTATTTGACGTTGTTGTTATTGTTTTTGACGTTGTTGTAGTTGTTTATTTGATGTTGTTGTTGTTGACATAGTTGTTGTTGTTTATTTCACGTTGTTGTTGTTGTTGACGTTGTTGTTTATTTGACGTTGTTGTTGTTTATTTGACGTTGTTGTTGTTTATTTGACGTTGTTGTTGTTGTTGTTGACGTTGTTGTTGTTGTTTATTTGATGTTGTTGTTGTTGTTTATTTGACATTGTTGTTGTTGTTGTTGACGTTGTTGTTGTTTATTTGACGTTGTTATTGTTGTTGTTGTTGTTCTTTATTTGACGTTGTTGTTGTTTATTTGACGTTGTTGTTGTTGTTATTGTTTATTTGACGTTGTTGTTGTTGTTTATTTGACGTAGTTGTTGTTGTTGACGTTGTTGTTGTTGTTATTTATTTGACGTTTTTGTTATTGTTGTTGTTTTTGTTGTTGTTTATTTGACGTTGTTGTTGTTATTGTTTATTTGACGTTGTTGTTGTTGTTGTTTATTTGACGTTGTTGTTGTTGTTATTGTTGTTGTTGTTGTTGTTTATTTGACGTTGTTGTTGTTGTTTATTTGACGTTGTTGTTGTTGTTGTTTATTTGACGTTGTTGTTGTTGTTGTTGTTGTTTACTTGACGTTGTTGTTATTATTGACGTTGTTGTTGTTGCTGTTTATTTGACGTTGTTGTTGTTGTTGACATAATTGTTGTTGTTGTTTATTTGACGTTGTTGTTTATTTGAGATTGTTGTTGTTGTTGACGGTGTTGTTGTTGTTGTTGTTGTTGTTGTTTATTTGACATTGTTGTTGTTATTGTTGACGTTGTTGTTGTTGTTGACGGTGTTGTTGTTGTTGTGGGTGACATTGTTGTTGTTGTTGTTGTTGTTTATTTGACGTTGTTTTAGTATTGTTGTTTATTTGACATTGTTGTTGTTATTTATTTGACGTTGTTGTGGGTGACATTGTTGTTGTTGTTGTTGTTGTTGTTGTTGTTGTTTATTTGACGTAGTTGTTGTTGTTGACGTTGTTGTTGTTGTTGTTTATTTGACGTTTTTGTTGTTGTTGATGTTGATGTTGTTGTTGCTTATTTGACGTTGTTGTTGTTGTTGTTGTTGTTGTTGTTGTTGTTGTTTATTTGACATTGTTGTTGTTGTTATTTATTTGACGTTGTTGTTGTTGTTTATTTGACGTTGTTGTTGTTGACGGTGTTGTTGTTGTTGTTGTTGTTTATTTGACATTGTTGTTGTTGTTGTTGACGTTTTTGTTGTTTATTTGACGTTGTTGTTGTTGTTGTTGTTCTTTATTTGACGTTGTTGTTGTTTATTTGACGGTGTTGTTGTTGTTGTTGTTTATTTGACGTTGTTATTGTTGTTGTTGTTGTTGTTGACGTTGTTGTTGTTGTTGTTGTTTATTTGATGTTGTTGTTGTTGACATGGTTGTTGTGGTTTATTTTACGTTGTTGTTGTTTTTGACGTTGTTGTTTATTTGACGTTGTTGTTGTTTATTTGACGTTGTTGTTGTTGTTGACGTTGTTGTTGTTGTTGTTTATTTGACGTTGTTGTTGTTGTTTATTTGACATTGTTATTGTTGTTGACGGTGTTGTTGTTGTTGTTGTTGTTGTTGTTTATTTGACGTTGTTGTTGTTTATTTGACGGTATTGTTGTTGTTGTTGTTGTTTATTTGACGTTGTTGTGGTTGTTGTTTATTTGACGTTGTTGTTATTGTTGACGTTGTTGATGTTGTTTATTTGACATTTTTGTTGTTGTTGACATAGTTGTTGTTGTTGTTGTTTATTTGACGTTGTTGTTTTTGTTGAGGTTGTTGTTGTTGTTGTTGTTGTTTATTTGACGTTGTTGTTGTTGTTGTTTATTTGACGTTGTTGTTGTTGTTTATTTGACGTTGTTGTTGTTGTTGTTTATTTGACAGTGTTGTTGTTGTTGTTGTTTATTTGACGTTGTTATTGTTGTTGTTGTTTATTTGACGTTGTTGTTATTGTTTTTGACGTTGTTGTAGTTGTTTATTTGATGTTGTTGTTGTTGACATAGTTGTTGTTGTTTATTTCACGTTGTTGTTGTTGTTGACGTTGTTGTTTATTTGACGTTGTTGTTTATTTGACGTTGTTGTTGTTTTTTTGACGTTGTTGTTGTTGTTGTTGACGTTGTTGTTGTTGTTTATTTGATGTTGTTGTTGTTGTTTATTTGACATTGTTGTTGTTGTTGTTGACGTTGTTGTTGTTTATTTGACGTTGTTGTTGTTGTTGTTGTTCTTTATTTGACGTTGTTGTTGTTTATTTGACGTTGTTGTTGTTGTTGTTGTTTATTTGACGTTGTTGTTGTTGTTGTTTACTTGACGTTGTTGTTGTTGATGTTGACGTTGTTGTTGTTGTTGTTTATTTGACGTTGTTGTTGTTGTTTATTTGACATTGTTGTTGTTGTTATTGTTTATTTGACGTTGTTGTTGTTGTTGTTGTTTATTTAACGTTGTTGTTGTTGTTGTTCTTCACGTTGTTGTTGTTGTTTATTTGACGCTGTTGTTGTTGTTGACGTTGTTCTTGTTGTTGTTTATTTGACGTTGTTGTTGTTGTTTATTTGACGTTGTTGTTGTTGTTGTTTATTTGACGTTGTTGTTGTTGTTGTTGTTGTTGTTTACTTGACGTTGTTGTTATTATTGACGTTGTTGTTGTTGTTGTTTATTTGACGTTGTTGTTGTTGTTGTTGACATAATTGTTGTTGTTGTTTATTTGACGTTGTGGTTTATTTGAGATTGTTGTTGTTGTTGACGGTGTTGTTGTTGTTGTTGTTGTTGTTTATTTGACATTGTTGTTGTTATTGTTGACGTTGTTGTTGTTGTTGACGGTGTTGTTGTTGTTGTGGGTGACATTGTTGTTGTTGTTGTTGTTGTTGTTTATTTGACGTTGTTTTAGTATTGTTGTTTATTTGACATTGTTGTTGTTATTTATTTGACGTTGTTGTGGGTGACATTGTTGTTGTTGTTGTTGTTGTTGTTGTTGTTTATTTGACGTAGTTGTTGTTGTTGACGTTGTTGTTGTTGTTGTTTATTTGACGTTTTTGTTGTTGTTGATGTTGACGTTGTTGTTGCTTATTTGACGTTGTTGTTGTTGTTGTTGTTATTGTTGTTGTTGTTGTTGTTGTTTATTTGACATTGTTGTTGTTGTTATTTATTTGACGTTGTTGTTGTTGTTTATTTGACGTTGTTGTTGTTGACGGTGTTGTTGTTGTTGTTGTTGTTTATTTGACATTGTTGTTGTTGTTGTAGACGTTTTTGTTGTTTATTTGACGTTGTTGTTGTTGTTGTTCTTTATTTGACGTTGTTGTTGTTTATTTGACGTTGTTGTTGTTTATTTGACGTTGTTGTTGTTGACGTTGTTGTTGTTGTTATTGTCTATTTGACGTTGTTGTTGTTTATTTGACGTAGTTGTTATTGTTGACGTTGTTGTTGTTGTTGTTTATTTGACGATTTTTTTGTTGTTGATGTTGTTGTTGTAGTTGTTGTTTATTTGACGTTGTTGTTGTTTATTTGACGGTGTTGTTGTTGTTGTTGTTTATTTGACGTTGTTATTGTTGTTGTTGTTGTTGTTGACGTTGTTGTTGTTGTTGTTGTTTATTTGATGTTGTTGTTGTTGACATGGTTGTTGTGGTTTATTTTACGTTGTTGTTGTTTTTGACGTTGTTGTTTATTTGACGTTGTTGTTGTTGTTTATTTGACGTTGTTGTTGTTGTTGACGTTGTTGTTGTTGTTGTTTATCTGACGTTGTTGTTGTTGTTTATTTGACATTGTTATTGTTGTTGACGGTGTTGTTGTTGTTGTTGTTTATTTGACGTTGTTGTTGTTTATTTGACGGTATTGTTGTTGTTGTTGTTTATTTGACGGTGTTGTTGTTGTTGTTGTTTATTTGACGTTGTTATTATTGTTGTTGTTGTTGTTGACGTTGTTGTTGTTGTTGTTGTTTATTTGATGTTGTTGTTGTTGACATGGTTGTTGTGGTTTATTTTACGTTGTTGTTGTTTTTGACGTTGTTGTTTATTTGACGTTGTTGTTGTTGTTTATTTGACGTTGTTGTTGTTGTTGACGTTGTTGTTGTTGTTGTTTATCTGACGTTGTTGTTGTTGTTTATTTGACATTGTTATTGTTGTTGACGGTGTTGTTGTTGTTGTTGTTGTTTATTTGACGTTGTTGTTGTTTATTTGACGGTATTGTTGTTGTTGTTGTTTATTTGACGTTGTTGTTGTTGTTGTTGTTTATTTGACGTTGTTGTTATTGTTGACGTTGTTGATGTTGTTTATTTGACATTTTTGTTGTTGTTGACATAGTTGTTGTTGTTGTTGTTTATTTGACGTTGTTGTTGTTGTTGAGGTTGTTGTTGTTGTTGTTGTTGTTTATTTGACGTTGTTGTTGTTGTTGTTGTTTATTTGACGTTGTTGTTGTTGTTGTTTATTTGACGTTGTTGTTGTTGTTGTTTATTTGACAGTGTTGTTGTTGTTGTTGTTGTTTATTTGACGTTGTTATTATTGTTGTTGTTTATTTGACGTTGTTGTTATTGTTTTTGACGTTGTTGTAGTTGTTTATTTGATGTTGTTGTTGACATAGTTGTTGTTGTTTATTTCACGTTGTTGTTGTTGTTGACGTTGTTGTTTATTTGACGTTGTTGTTGTTTATTTGACGTTGTTGTTGTTTATTTGACGTTGTTGTTGTTGTTGTTGACGTTGTTGTTGTTGTTTATTTGATGTTGTTGTTGTTGTTTATTTGACATTGTTGTTGTTGTTGTTGACGTTGTTGTTGTTTATTTGACGTTGTTATTGTTGTTGTTGTTGTTCTTTATTTGACGTTGTTGTTGTTTATTTGACGTTGTTGTTGTTGACGTTGTTGTTGTTGTTATTGTTTATTTGACGTTGTTGTTGTTGTTTATTTGACGTAGTTGTTGTTGTTGTTATTTATTTGACGTTTTTGTTATTGTTGTTGTTTTTGTTGTTGTTTATTTGACGTTGTTGTTGTTATTGTTTATTTGACGTTGTTGTTGTTGTTGTTGTTGTTTATTTGACGTTGTTGTTGTTGTTATTGTTGTTGTTGTTGTTGTTTATTTGACGTTGTTGTTGTTGTTTATTTGACGTTGTTGTTGTTGTTGTTGTTGTTGTTGTTGTTGTTGTTTACTTGACGTTGTTGTTATTATTGACGTTGTTGTTGTTGCTGTTTATTTGACGTTGTTGTTGTTGTTGACATAATTGTTGTTGTTGTTTATTTGACGTTGTTGTTTATTTGAGATTGTTGTTGTTGTTGACGGTGTTGTTGTTGTTGTTGTTATTGTTGTTTATTTGACATTGTTGTTGTTATTGTTGACGTTGTTGTTGTTGTTGACGTTGTTGTTGTTGTTGTGGGTGACATTGTTGTTGTTGTTGTTGTTGTTGTTTATTTGACGTTGTTTTAGTATTGTTGTTTATTTGACATTGTTGTTGTTATTTATTTGACGTTGTTGTGGGTGACATTGTTGTTGTTGTTGTTGTTGTTGTTGTTGTTGTTTATTTGACGTAGTTGTTGTTGTTGACGTTGTTGTTGTTGTTGTTTATTTGACGTTTTTGTTGTTGTTGATGTTGATGTTGTTGTTGCTTATTTGACGTTGTTTTTGTTGTTGTTGTTGTTGTTGTTGTTTATTTGACATTGTTGTTGTTGTTATTTATTTGACGTTGTTGTTGTTGTTTATTTGACGTTGTTGTTGTTGACGGTGTTGTTGTTGTTGTTGTTGTTTATTTGACATTGTTGTTGTTGTTGTTGTTGACGTTTTTGTTGTTTATTTGACGTTGTTGTTGTTGTTGTTGTTCTTTATTTGACGTTGTTGTTGTTTATTTGACGTTGTTGTTGTTTATTTAACGTTGTTGTTGTTTATTTGACGTTATTGTTGTTGACGTTGTTGTTGTTGTTATTGTCTATTTGACGTTGTTGTTGTTTATTTGACGTAGTTGTTATTGTTGACGTTGTTGTTGTTGTTGTTTATTTGACGATTTTTTTGTTGTTGATGTTGTTGTTGTTGTTGTTGTTTATTTGACGTTGTTGTTGTTTATTTGACGGTGTTGTTGTTGTTGTTTATTTGACGTTGTTATTGTTGTTGTTGTTGTTGTTGACGTTGTTGTTGTTGTTGTTTATTTGATGTTGTTGTTGTTGACATGGTTGTTGTGGTTTATTTTACGTTGTTGTTTATTTGACTTTGTTGTTGTTGTTTATTTGACGTTGTTGTTGTTGTTGTTGACGTTATTGTTGTTGTTGTTTATTTGACGTTGTTGTTGTTGTTTATTTGACATTGTTGTTGTTGTTGACGGTGTTGTTGTTGTTGTTGTTGTTGTTTATTTGACGTTGTTGTTGTTTATTTGACGGTATTGTTGTTCTTGTTGTTTATTTGACGTTGTTGTTGTTGTTGTTGTTTATTTGACGTTGTTGTTATTGTTGACGTTGTTGATGTTGTTTATTTGACATTTTTGTTATTGTTGACATAGTTGTTGTTGTTGTTGTTTATTTGACGTTGTTGTTGTTGTTGAGGTTGTTGTTGTTGTTGTTGTTGTTTATTTGACGTTGTTGTTGTTGTTGTTGTTTATTTGACGTTGTTGTTGTTGTTGTTTATTTGACGTTGTTGTTGTTGTTGTTTATTTGACGGTGTTGTTGTTGTTGTTGTTGTTTATTTGACGTTGTTATTGTTGTTGTTGTTTATTTGACGTTGTTGTTATTGTTTTTGATGTTGTTGTAGTTGTTTATTTGATGTTGTTGTTGTTGACATAGTTGTTGTTGTTTATTTCACGTTGTTGTTGTTGTTGACGTTGTTGTTTATTTGACGCTGTTGTTGTTTATTTGACGTTGTTGTTGTTGTTGTTGACGTTGTTGTTGTTGTTTATTTAATGTTGTTGTTGTTGTTTATTTGACATTGTTGTTGTTGTTGACGTTGTTGTTGTTTATTTGACGTTGTTGTTGTTGTTGTTGTTCTTTATTTGACGTTGTTGTTGTTTATTTCACGTTGTTGTTGTTGACGTTATTGTTGTTGTTATTGTTTATTTGACGTTGTTGTTGGTGTTTATTTGACGTAGTTGTTGTTGTTGACGTTGTTGTTGTTGTTATTTATTTGACGTTTTTGTTGTTGTTGTTTTTCTTGTTATTTATTTGACGTTGTTGTTGTTATTGTTTATTTGACGTTGTTGTTGTTGTTGTTGTTTATTTGACATTGTTGTTGTTGTTATTGTTGTTGTTGTTGTTGTTTATTTGACGTTGTTGTTGTTGTTTATTTGACGTTGTTGTTGTTGTTTATTTGACGTTGTTGTTGTTGTTGTTGTTGTTTACTTGACGTTGTTGTTATTATTGACGTTGTTGTGGTTGTTGTTTATTTGACGTTGTTGTTGTTGTTGACATAATTGTTGTTGTTGTTTATTTGACGTTGTTGTTTATTTGAGATTGTTGTTGTTGTTGACGGTGTTGTTGTTGTTATTGTTGTTTATTTGACATTGTTGTTGTTATTGTTGACGTTGTTGTTGTTGTTGACGGTGTTGTTGTTGTTGTGGGTGACATTGTTGTTGTTGTTGTTGTTGTTTATTTGACATTGTTGTTGTTATTTATTTGACATTGTTGTTGGTGACATTGTTGTTGTTGTTGTTGTTGTTGTTGTTTATTTGACGTAGTTGTTGTTGTTGACGTTGGTGTTGTTGTTTATTTGACGTTTTTGTTGTAGTTGATGTTGATGTTGTTGTTGCTTATTTGACGTTGTTGTTGTTGTTATTGTTGTTGTTGTTGTTGTTTATTTGACATTGTTGTTGTTGTTATTTATTTGACGTTGTTGTTGTTGTTTATTTGACGTTGTTGTTGTTGACGGTGTTGTTGTTGTTGTTGTTTATTTGACACTGTTGTTGTTGTTGTTGACGTTTATGTTGTTTATTTGACGTTGTTGTTGTTGTTGTTGTTCTTTATTTGACGTTGTTGTTGTTTATTTGACGTTGTTGTTGTTTATTTGACGTTGTTGTTGTTTATTTGACGTTATTGTTGTTGACGTTGTTGTTGTTGTTATTGTCTATTTGACGTTGTTGTTGTTTATTTGACGTAGTTGTTATTGTTGACGTTGTTGTTGTTGTTGTTGTTTATTTGACGATTTTTTTGTTGTTGATGTTGTTGTTGTTTATTTGACGTTGTTGTTGTTTATTCGACGGTGTTGTTGTTGTTGTTGTTTATTTGACGTTGTTATTGTTGTTGTTGTTGTTGACGTTGTTGTTGTTGTTGTTTATTTGATGTTGTTGTTGTTGACATGGTTGTTGTGGTTTATTTTACGTTGTTGTTGTTTTTGACGTTGTTGTTTATTTGACGTTGTTGTTGTTGTTTATTTGACGTTGTTGTTGTTGTTGACGTTGTTGTTGTTGTTTATTTGACGTTGTTGTTGTTGTTTATTTGACATTGTTGTTGTTGTTGACGGTGTTGTTGTTGTTGTTGTTGTTGTTTATTTGACGTTGTTGTTGTTTATTTGACGGTATTGTTGTTGTTGTTGTTTATTTGACGTTGTTGTTGTTGTTGTTGTTTATTTGACGTTGTTGTTATTGTTGACGTTGTTGATGTTGTTTATTTGACATTTTCGTTGTTGTTGACATAGTTGTTGTTGTTGTTTATTTGACGTTGTTGTTGTTGTTGTTGAGGTTGTTGTTGTTGTTGTTGTTTATTTGACGTTGTTGTTGTTGTTGTTTATTTGACGTTGTTGTTGTTGTTGTTGTTTATTTGACGTTGTTGTTGTTGTTGTTTATTTGACGGTGTTGTTGTTGTTGTTGTTGTTTATTTGACGTTGTTATTGTTGTTGTTGTTTATTTGACGTTGTTGTTATTGTTTTTGACGTTGTTGTAGTTGTTTATTTGATGTTGTTGTTGTTGACATAGTTGTTGTTGTTTATTTCACGTTGTTGTTGTTGTTGACGTTGTTGTTTATTTGACGTTGTTGTTGTTTATTTGACGTTGTTGTTGTTGTTGTTGACGTTGTTGTTGTTGTTTATTTGATGTTGTTGTTGTTGTTTATTTGACATTGTTGTTGTTGTTGTTGACGTTGTTGTTGTTTATTTGACGTTGTTGTTGTTGTTGTTGTTGTTCTTTATTTGACGTTGTTGTTGTTTATTTGACGTTGTTGTTGTTGACGTTGTTGTTGTTGTTATTGTTTATTTGACGTTGTTGTTGTTGTTTATTTGACGTAGTTGTTGTTGTTGACGTTGTTGTTGTTGTTATTTATTTGACGTTTTTGTTGTTGTTGTTTTTGTTGTTGTTTATTTGACGTTGTTGTTGTTATTGTTTATTTGACGTTGTTGTTGTTGTTGTTTATTTGACGTTGTTGTTGTTGTTATTGTTGTTGTTGTTGTTGTTGTTGTTTATTTGACGTTGTTGTTGTTGTTTATTTGACGTTGTTGTTGTTGTTGTTTATTTGACGTTGTTGTTGTTGTTGTTTATTTGACGTTGTTGTTGTTGTTGACGTTGTTGTTGTTGTTTATTTGACGTTGTTGTTGTTGTTTATTTGACATTGTTGTTGTTTTTGACGGTGTTGTTGTTGTTGTTGTTTATTTGACATTGTTGTTGTTATTGTTGTTGTTGTTGTTGTTGTTGTTGTTTATTTGACGTTGTTGTTGTTGTTGTTTATTTGACGCTGTTGTTGTTGTTTATTTGACGTTGTTGTTGTTGTTGTTGTTTACTTGACGTTGTTGTTGTTGTTATTGACGTTGTTGTTGTTGTTGTTTATTTGACGTTGTTGTTGTTGGTCTTGACGTAGTTGTTGTTGTTGTTTATTTGACGCTGTTGTTGTTGTTGACGTTGTTCTTGTTGTTGTTTATTTGATGTTATTGTTGTTGTTAATTTGACGTTGTTGTTGTTATTGTTGTTTATTTGACGTTGTTGTTGTTGTTGTTGTTGTTTACTTGACGTTGTTGTTATTATTGACGTTGTTGTTGTTGTTGTTTATTTGACGTTGTTGTTGTTGTTGTTTATTTGACGTTGTTGTTGTTGTTGTTGACATAATTGTTGTTGTTGTTTATTTGACGTTGTTGTTTATTTGACATTGTTGTTGTTGTTGACGGTGTTGTTGTTGTTGTTGTTTATTTGACATTGTTGTTGTTATTGTTTACGTTGTTGTTGTTGTTGACAGTGATGTTGTTGTTGTTGTTGTTTATTTGACATTGTTGTTGTTGTTGACGTTGTTGTTGTTGTTTATTTGACGTTGTTGTTATTTCCTTGACGTTGTTATTGTTGTTGTTTATTTGACGTTGTTGTTGTTGACGGTGTTGTTGTTGTTGTTTATTTGACATTGTTTATGTTGTTGTTGACGTTGTTATTGTTTATTTGACGTTGTTGTTGTTGTTGTTCTTTATTTGACGTTGTTGTTGTTTATTTGACATTGTTGTTGTTTATTTGACGTTGTTGTTGTTTATTTGACGTTATTGTTGTTGACGTTGTTGTTGTTGTTATTGTTTATTTGACGTTGTTGTTGTTTATTTGACGTAGTTGTTGTTGTTGACGTTGTTGTTGTTTATTTGACGTAGTTGTTGTTGTTGACGTTGTTGTTGTTGTTGTTGTTGTTGTTGTTTATTTGACGTTTTTGTTGTTGTTGATGTTGTTGTTGTTGTTGTTGTTTATTTGACGTTGTTGTTGTTTATTTGACGGTGTTTTGTTGTTTATTTGACGTTGTTATTGTTGTTGTTGTTGTTGTTGTTGACGTTGTTGTTGTTGTTGTTTATTTGATGTTGTTGTTGTTGACATGGTTGTTGTGGTTTATTTTACGTTGTTATTGTTTTTGACGTTGTTGTTTATTTGACGTCGTTGTTGTTGTTGTTGTTGTTGACGTTGTTGTTGTTGTTGTTTATTTGACGTTGTTGTTGTTGTTTATTTGACATTGTTGTTGTTGTTGACGGTGTTGTTGTTGTTGTTGTTGTTGTTGTTGTTGTTGTTGTTTATTTGACGTTGTTGTTGTTTATTTGACGGTATTGTTGTTGTTGTTATTTATTTGACGTTGTTGTTGTTTATTTAACGTTGTTGTTATTGTTGACGTTGTTGTTGTTGTTGTTTATTTGACATTTTTGTTGTTGTTGACATAGTTGTTGTTGTTGTTTATTTGACGTTGTTGTTGTTGTTGAGGTTGTTGTTGTTGTTGTTGTTTATTTGACGTTGTTGTTGTTGTTGTTTATTTGACGTTGTTGTTGTTGTTATTGTTGTTTATTTGACGTTGTTGTTGTTGTAGTTTATTTGACGGCGTTGTTGTTGTTGTTGTTGTTGTTTATTTGACGTTGTTGTTGTTGTTGACGTTGTTGTTGTTTATTTGACGTTGTTGTTGTTGTTGTTGTTGTTCTTTATTTGACGTTGTTGTTGTTTATTTGACGTTGTTGTTTGTTGACGTTGTTGTTGTTATTGTTTATTTGACGTTGTTGTTGTTGTTGTTTATTTGGTGTAGTTGTTGTTTCTGACGTTGTTTTTGTTGTTGTTGTTGTTTATTTGACGTTTTTGTTGTTTTTGTTTTTGTTGTTGTTTATTTGACGTTGTTGTTGTTATTGTTTATTTGACGTTGTTGTTGTTGTTGTTTATTTGACGTTGTTGTTGTTGTTATTGCTGTTGTTGTTGTTGTTGTTATTTATTTGACGTTGTTGTTGTTGTTGTTTATTTGACGTTGTTGTTGTTGTTGTTGTTTATTTGACGTTGTTGTTGTTGTTGACGTTGTTGTTGTTGTTGTTTATTTGACGTTGTTGTTGTTGTTGACGTTGTTGTTGTTGTTGTTGTTTATTTGACGTTGTTGTTGTTGTTTATTTGACATTGTTGTTGTTGCTGACGTTGTTGTTGTTGTTGTTGTTTATTTGACATTGTTGTTGTTATTGTTGTTGTTGTTGTTGTTGTTTATTTGACGTTGTTGTTGTTGTTTATTTGACGTTGTTGTTGTTGTTTATTTGACGTTGTTGTTGTTGTTGTTGTTGTTTATTTGACGTTGTTGTTGTTGTTGTTGTTTACTTGACGTTGTTGTTGTTGTTGTTGACGTTGTTGTTGTTGTTGTTTATTTGATGTTGTTTTTGTTTATTTGACATTGTTGTTGTTGTTATTGTTTATTTGACGTTGTTGTTGTTGTTGTTTATTTGACGTTGTTGTTGTTGTTCTTGACGTTGTTGTTGTTGTTGTTTATTTGACGCTGTTGTTGTTAATGACGTTGTTCTTGTTGTTGTTTATTTGACGTTGTTGTTGTTGTTTACTTGACGTTGTTGTTGTTGTTGTTTATTTGACGTTGTTGTTGTTGTTGTTTATTTGACGTTGTTGTTGTTTATTTGACGTTGTTGTTGTTGTTGGTGACATAATTGTTGTTGTTGTTTATTTGACGTTGTTGTTTATTTGACATTGTTGTTGTTGTTGACGGTGTTGTTGTTGTTGTTTATTTGACATTGTTGTTGTTATTGATGACGTTGTTGTTGTTGTTGTTGTTTATTTGACGTTGTTGTTGTTGTTGTTGACGTTGTTGTTGTTGTTGTTTATTTGACGTTGTTGTTGTTGTTTATTTGACATTGTTGTTGTTGCTGACGTTGTTGTTGTTGTTGTTTATTTGACATTGTTGTTGTTATTGTTGTTGTTGTTGTTGTTTATTTGTCGTTGTTGTTGTTGTTTATTTGACGTTGTTGTTGTTGTTGTTGTTTATTTGACGTTGTTGTTGTTGTTGTTGTTGTTTACTTGACGTTGTTGTTGTTGTTGTTGTTGACGTTGTTGTTGTTGTTGTTTATTTGACGTTGTTGTTGTTTATTTGACATTGTTGTTGTTGTTATTGTTTATTTGACGTTGTTGTTGTTGTTGTTTATTTGACGTTGTTGTTGTTGTTGTTTATTTGACGCTGTTGTTGTTAATGACGTTGTTCTTGTTGTTGTTTATTTGACGTTGTTGTTGTTGTTTATTTGACGTTGTTGTTGTTGTTTATTTGATGTTGTTGTTGTTGTTGTTGTTTACTTGACGTTGTTGTTATTATTGACGTTGTTGTTGTTGTTGTTTATTTGACGTTGTTGTTGTTATTGGTGACATAATTGTTGTTGTTGTTTATTTGACGTTGTTGTTTATTAGACATTGTTGTTGTTGTTGACGGTGTTGTTGTTGTTGTTGTTGTTTATTTGACATTGTTGTTGTTATTGTTTACGTTGTTGTTGTTGTTGACGGTGATGTTGTTGTTGTTTATTTGACGTTGTTGTTGTTGTTGTTGACGTTGTTGTTGTTGTTTATTTGACGTTGTTGTTATTTACTTGACGTTGTTGTTGTTGTTTATTTGACGTTGTTGTTGTTGACGGTGTTGTTGTTGTTGTTGTTTATTTGACATTGTTTATGTTGTTGTTGACGTTGTTATTGTTTATTTGACGTTGTTGTTGTTGTTGTTCTTTATTTGACGTTGTTGTTGTTTATTTGACATTGTTGTTGTTTATTTGACGTTGTTGTTGTTTATTTGACGTTGTTGTTGTTTATTTGACGGTATTGTTGTTGTTGTTGTTGTTTATTTGACGTTGTTGTTGTTGTTGTTTATTTGACGTTGTTGTTATTGTTGACGTTGTTGATGTTGTTTATTTGACATTTTTGTTGTTGTTGACATAATTGTTCTTGTTGTTGTTTATTTGACGTTGTTGTTGTTGTTTATTTGACGTTGTTGTTGTTGTTTATTTGATGTTGTTGTTGTTGTTGTTGTTTACTTGACGTTGTTGTTATTATTGACGTTGTTGTTGTTGTTGTTTATTTGACGTTGTTGTTGTTATTGGTGACATAATTGTTGTTGTTGTTTATTTGACGTTGTTGTTTATTAGACATTGTTGTTGTTGTTGACGGTGTTGTTGTTGTTGTTGTTTTTTATTTGACATTGTTGTTGTTATTGTTTACGTTGTTGTTGTTGTTGACGGTGATGTTGTTGTTGTTTATTTGACGTTGTTGTTGTTGTTGTTGACGTTGTTGTTGTTGTTTATTTGACGTTGTTGTTATTTACTTGACGTTGTTGTTGTTGTTTATTTGACGTTGTTGTTGTTGACGGTGTTGTTGTTGTTGTTTATTTGACATTGTTTATGTTGTTGTTGACGTTGTTATTGTTTATTTGACGTTGTTGTTGTTGTTGTTGTTCTTTATTTGACGTTGTTGTTGTTTATTTGACATTGTTGTTGTTTATTTGACGTTGTTGTTGTTTATTTGACGTTATTGTTGTTGACGTTGTTGTTGTTGTTATTGTTTATTTGACGTTGTTGTTGTTTATTTGATGTAGTTGTTGTTGTTGACGTTGTTGTTGTTGTTTATTTGACATTTTGGTTGTTGTTGATGTTGTTGTTGTTGTTGTTTATTTGACGTTGTTGTTGTTTATTTGACGGTGTTGTTGATGTTTATTTGACGTTGTTGTTGTTGTTGACGTTGTTGTTGTTGTTGTTGTTGTTGTTTATTTGACGTTGTTGTTGTTGTTTATTTGACATTGTTGTTGTTGTTGACGGTGTTGTTGTTGTTGTTGTTTATTTGACATTGTTGTTGTTGTTGTTGACGTTGTTGTTGTTTATTTGACGTTGTTGTTGTTGTTGTTCTTTATTTGGCGTTGTTGTTGTTTATTTGACGTTGTTGTTGTTGACGTTGTTGTTGTTGTTATTGTTTATTTGACATTGTTGTTGTTGTTGTTTATTTGGTGTAGTTGTTGTTGTTGACGTTGTTGTTGTTGTTGTTGTTTATTTGACGTTTTTGTTTTTGTTGTTTTTGTTGTTGTTTATTGACGTTGTTGTTGTTATTGTTTATTTGACGTTGTTGTTGTTGTTGTTGTTTATTTGACGTTGTTGTTGTTGTTATTGCTGTTGTTGTTGTTGTTATTTATTTGACGTTGTTGTTGTTGTTGTTTATTTGACGTTGTTGTTGTTGTTGTTTATTTGACGTTGTTGTTGTTGTTGACGTTGTTGTTGTTGTTGTTTATTTGACGTTGTTGTTGTTGTTGACATTGTTATTGTTGTTGTTGTTTATTTGACGTTGTTGTTGTTGTTTATTTGACATTGTTGTTGTTGCTGACGTTGTTGTTGTTGTTGTTTATTTGACATTGTTGTTGTTATTGTTGTTGTTGTTGTTGTTTATTTGTCGTTGTTGTTGTTGTTTATTTGACGTTGTTGTTGTTGTTGTTGTTTATTTGACGTTGTTGTTGTTGTTGTTGTTTACTTGACGTTGTTGTTGTTGTTGTTGACGTTGTTGTTGTTGTTGTTTATTTGACGTTGTTGTTGTTTATTTGACATTGTTGTTGTTGTTATTGTTTATTTGACGTTGTTGTTGTTGTTGTTTATTTGACGTTGTTGTTGTTGTTTATTTGCGTTGTTGTTGTTGTTTATTTGACGCTGTTGTTGTTAATGACGTTGTTCTTGTTGTTGTTTATTTGACGTTGTTGTTGTTGTTGTTTATTTGACGTTGTTGTTGTTGTTTATTTGATGTTGTTGTTGTTGTTGTTGTTTACTTGACGTTGTTGTTATTATTGACGTTGTTGTTGTTGTTGTTTATTTGACGTTGTTGTTGTTATTGGTGACTTAATTGTTGTTGTTGTTTATTTGACGTTGTTGTTTATTTGACATTGTTGTTGTTGTTGACGGTGTTGTTGTTGTTGTTGCTGTTTATTTGACATTGTTGTTGTTATTGTTGACGTTATTGTTGTTGTTGACGGTGTTGTTGTTGTTGTTGTTTATTTGACATTGTTGTTGTTTATTTGACGCTGTTGTTGTTGTTGATGTTGTTCTTGTTGTTGTTTATTTGACGTTGTTGTTGTTGTTTATTTGACGTTGTTGTTGTTGTGGTTTATTTGACGTTGTTGTTGTTGTTGTTGTTGTTGTTTACTTGACGTTGTTGTTATTATTGACGTTGTTGTTGTTGTTGTTTATTTGACGTTGTTGTTGTTGTTGTTGACATAATTGTTGTTGTTGTTTATTTGACGTTGTTGTTTATTTGAGATTGTTGTTGTTGTTGACGGTGTTGTTGTTGTTGTTGTTGTTTATTTGACATTGTTGTTGTTATTGTTGACGTTGTTGTTGTTGTTGACGGTGTTGTTGTTGTTGTGGGTGACATTGTTGTTGTTGTTGTTGTTGTTTATTTGACGTTGTTTTAGTATTGTTGTTTATTTGACATTGTTGTTGTTATTTATTTGACGTTGTTGTGGGTGACATTGTTGTTGTTGTTGTTGTTGTTTATTTGACGTAGTTGTTGTTGTTGACGTTGTTGTTGTTGTTGTTGTTTATTTGACGTTTTTGTTGTTGTTGATGTTGATGTTGTTGTTGCTTATTTGACGTTGTTGTTGTTGTTGTTATTGTTGTTGTTGTTGTTGTTGTTGTTTATTTGACATTGTTGTTGTTGTTATTTATTTGACGTTGTTGTTGTTGTTTATTTGACGTTGTTGTTGTTGACGGTGTTGTTGTTGTTGTTGTTTATTTGACATTGTTGTTGTTGTTGTTGTTGTTGACGTTTTTGTTGTTTATTTGACGTTGTTGTTGTTGTTGTTCTTTATTTGACGTTGTTGTTGTTTATTTGACGTTGTTGTTATTTATTTGACGTTGTTGTTGTTTATTTGACGTTATTGTTGTTCACGTTGTTGTTGTTGTTATTGTCTATTTGACGTTGTTGTTGTTTATTTGACGTAGTTGTTATTGTTGACGTTGTTGTTGTTGTTGTTTATTTGACGATTTTTTTGTTGTTGATGTTGTTGTTGTTGTTGTTGTTTATTTGACGTTGTTGTTGTTTATTTGACGGTGTTGTTGTTGTTGTTGTTTATTTGACGTTGTTATTGTTGTTGTTGTTGTTGACGTTGTTGTTGTTGTTGTTGTTTATTTGATGTTGTTGTTGTTGACATGGTTGTTGTGGTTTATTTTACGTTGTTGTTGTTTTTGACGTTGTTGTTTATTTGACGTTGTTGTTGTTGTTTATTTGACATTGTTGTTGTTGTTGACGGTGTTGTTGTTGTTGTTGTTGTTGTTTATTTGACGTTGTTGTTGTTTATTTGACGGTATTGTTGTTGTTGTTGTTGTTTATTTGACGTTGTTGTTGTTGTTGTTTATTTGACGTTGTTGTTATTGTTGACGTTGTTGATGTTGTTTATTTGACATTTTTGTTGTTGTTGACATAGTTGTTGTTGTTGTTGTTTATTTGACGTTGTTGTTGTTGTTGAGGTTGTTGTTGTTGTTGTTGTTTATTTGACGTTGTTGTTGTTGTTGTTTATTTGACGTTGTTGTTGTTGTTGTTGTTTATTTGACGTTGTTGTTGTTGTTTTTATTTGACGGTGTTGTTGTTGTTGTTGTTTATTTGACGTTGTTATTGTTGTTGTTGTTTATTTGACGTTGTTGTTATTGTTTTTGACGTTGTTGTAGTTGTTTATTTGATGTTGTTGTTGTTGACATAGTTGTTGTTGTTTATTTCACGTTGTTGTTGTTGTTGACGTTGTTGTTTATTTGACGTTGTTGTTGTTTATTTGACGTTGTTGTTGTTGTTGTTGACGTTGTTGTTGTTGTTTATTTGATGTTGTTGTTTTTGTTTATTTGACATTGTTGTTGTTGTTGACGGTGTTATTGTTGTTGTTGTTTATTTGACATTGTTGTTGTTGTTGTTGTTGACGTTGTTGTTGTTGTTGACGTTGTTGTTGTTTATTTGACGTTGTTGTTGTTGTTGTTGTTCTTTATTTGACGTTGTTGTTGTTGACGTTGTTGTTGTTGTTATTGTTTATTTGACGTTGTTGTTGTTGTTTATTTGACGTAGTTGTTGTTGTTGACGTTGTTGTTGTTGTTTTTTATTTGACGTTTTTGTTGTTGTTGTTTTTGTTGTTGTTTATTTGACGTTGTTGTTGTTATTGTTTATTTGACGTTGTTGTTGTTGTTGTTGTTGTTTATTTGACGTTGTTGTTGTTGTTATTATTGTTGTTGTTGTTGTTGTTGTTTATTTGACGTTGTTGTTGTTGTTTATTTGACGTTGTTGTTGTTGTTGTTTATTTGACGTCGTTGTTGTTGTTGTTTATTTGACGTTGTTGTTGTTGTTGACGTTGTTGTTGTTGTTTATTTGACGTTGTTGTTGTTGTTTATTTGACATTGTTGTTGTTTTTGACGATATTGTTGTTGTTGTTGTTTATTTGACATTGTTGTTGTTATTGTTGTTGTTGTTGTTGTTGTTTATTTGACGTTGTTGTTGTTGTTGTTTATTTGACGCTGTTGTTGTTTTTGTTGTTTATTTGACGTTGTTGTTGTTGTTGTTGTTTACTTGACGTTGTTGTTGTTGTTGTTGACGTTGTTGTTGTTGTTGTTTATTTGACGTTGTTGTTGTTGTTCTTGACGTTGTTGTTGTTGTTGTTTATTTGACGTTGTTGTTGTTGTTGACGTTGTTCTTGTTGTTGTTTATTTGATGTTATTGTTGTTGTTTATTTGACGTTGTTGTTGTTGTTGTTTATTTGACGTTGTTGTTGTTGTTTACTTGACGTTGTTGTTATTATTGACGTTGTTGTTGTTGTTGTTTATTTGACGTTGTTGTTGTTGTTGACATAATTGTTGTTGTTGTTGACGGTGTTGTTGTTGTTGTTGTTGTTGTTTATTTGACATTGTTGTTGTTATTGTTTACGTTGTTGTTGTTGTTGACGGTGATGTTGTTGTTGTTTATTTGACATTGTTGTTGTTGTTGTTGACGTTGTTGTTGTTGTTTATTTGACGTTGTTGTTATTTACTTGACGTTGTTGTTGTTGTTGTTTATTTGACGTTGTTGTTGTTGACGGTGTTGTTGTTGTTGTTGTTTATTTGACATTGTTTATGTTGTTGTTGACGTTGTTATTGTTTATTTGACGTTGTTGTTGTTGTTGTTGTTCTTTATTTGACGTTGTTGTTGTTTATTTGACATTGTTGTTGTTTATTTGACGTTGTTGTTGTTTATTTGACGTTATTGTTGTTGACGTTGTTGTTGTTGTTATTGTTTATTTGACGTTGTTGTTGTTTATTTGACGTAGTTGTTGTTGTTGTTGACGTTGTTGTTGTTGTTGTTGTTGTTGTTTATTTGACGTTTTTGTTGTTGTTGATGTTGTTGTTGTTGTTGTTTATTTGACGTTGTTGTTGTTTATTTGACGGTGTTGTTGTTGTTTATTTGACGTTGTTATTGTTGTTGTTGTTGTTGTTGACGTTGTTGTTGTTGTTGTTTATTTGATGTTGTTGTTGTTGACATGGTTGTTGTGGTTTATTTTACGTTGTTGTTGTTTTTGACGTTGTTGTTTATTTGACGTTGTTGTTGTTGTTCTTTATTTGACGTTGTTGTTGTTTATTTGACATTGTTGTTGTTTATTTGACGTTGTTGTTGTTTATTTGACGTTATTGTTGTTGACGTTGTTGTTGTTGTTATTGTTTATTTGACGTTGTTGTTGTTTATTTGACGTAGTTGTTGTTGTTGACGTTGTTGTTGTTGTTGTTGTTGTTTATTTGACGTTTTTGTTGTTGTTGATGTTGTTGTTGTTGTTGTTTATTTGACGTTGTTGTTGTTTATTTGACGGTGTTGTTGTTGTTTATTTGACGTTGTTATTGTTGTTGTTGTTGTTGTTGACGTTGTTGTTGTTGTTGTTTATTTGATGTTGTTGTTGTTGACATGGTTGTTGTGGTTTATTTTACGTTGTTGTTGTTTTTGACGTTGTTGTTGTTTTTGACGTTGTTGTTTATTTGACGTTGTTGTTGTTGTTGTTGTTGACGTTGTTGTTGTTGTTGTTTATTTGACGTTGTTGTTGTTGTTTATTTGTTTATTTGACATTGTTGTTGTTGTTGACGGTGTTGTTGTTGTTGTTGTTGTTGTTTATTTGACGTTGTTGTTGTTTATTTGACGGTATTGTTGTTGTTGTTTTTTATTTGACGTTGTTGTTGTTGTTGTTTATTTGACGTTGTTATTGTTGACGTTGTTGTTGTTGTTGACATAGTTGTTGTTGTTGTTGTTTATTTGACGTTGTTGTTGTTGTTGAGGTTGTTGTTGTTGTTTATTTGACGTTGTTGTTGTTGTTGTTTATTTGACGTTGTTGTTGTTGTTATTGTTGTTTATTTGACGTTGTTGTTATTGTTGTTTATTTGACGGCGTTGTTGTTGTTGTTGTTGTTGTTTATTTGACATTGTTATTGTTGTTGTTGTTTATTTGACGTTGTTGTTATTGTTGTTGACGTTGTTGTAGTTGTTTATTTGATGTTGTTGTTGTTGACATATTTGTTGTTGTTTATTTCACGTTGTTGTTGTTGTTGACATTGTTGTTTATTTGACGTTGTTGTTGTTGTTTATTCGACGTTGTTGTACTTGTTATTGACGTTGTTGTTGTTGTTGTTGTTTATTTGACGTTGTTGTTGTTGTTTATTTGACATTGTTGTTGTTGTTGACGGTGTTGTTGTTGTTTTTGTTTATTTGACATTGTTGTTGATGTTGTTGACGTTGTTGCTGTTTATTTGACGTTGTTGTTGTTGTTGTTCTTTATTTGACGTTGTTGTTGTTTATTTGACGTTGTTGTTGTTGACATTGTTGTTGTTGTTGTTATTGTTTATTTGACGTTGTTGTTGTTGTTGTTTATTTGGTGTAGTTGTTGTTGTTGACGTTGTTGTTGTTGTTGTTGT